>VMDO01003676.1:0-138542 GCA_007922755.1 Pedetes capensis | reverse complement strand
ACTGGGTCAGCATGCAACTTCACAATCAGTGGAGAAAAGATTGAGGTTGTCCAAGATTTTGCTTTGCTTGGCACTATAATCAACACCCATGGAAGCAGCAGTCAAGAAATCAAAAGACGCATTGCTCTAGGAAAAGCTGTGGCAAAAGATCTCTTTAGAGTATTGAAAAGCAAAGATGTCACATTGAAGACGAAGGTGCATCTGACTCATGCCATGGTATTTTCAGTGTCATCATATGGTTGTGAAAGCTGGACATTGAACAAGAGAGACAGAAAAGGAATTGATGCTTTTGAATTGTGGTGCTGGAGACGTCTATTGAATATACCATGGACTGCCAAAAGAACCAACAAATCTGTCTTAGAAGAAGTGCAACCAGAGTGCTCCTTGGAAGCAAGAACGGCCAAACTGCATCTTACATATTTTGGACATGTAGTCAGGAGAGATCAATCCCTGGAGAAGGACATCATGTTTGGGAGAGTGGCAGGTCAATGCAAAAGAGGAAAACCCTCCACCAGATGGATTGACATAGTTTCTGCAACAATGGGCCTAAACATAAATAAGATCGTTTGCCTGGCACAGAATCGGCAAGTGTTTCGATCTGCTGTACATAGGGTCGCTATGAGTCAGACTCGACTCGACAGCACCTAACAACAACATACATACATATATACATGCATATATATATATGTATATATGTATGTATGTTGTTGTATATATGTATATATATACATTGTTGTATATATGTATATATGTATGTATGTTGTTGTTAGGTGCTGTCGAGTCGAGTCCGACTCATAGCGACCATATATATATATATATATATATATATATATAGGGTCGGGCCTGGTTACCTGGTTAGTACTTGGATGGGAGACCGCCTAGAAACAGCAGATACTGTAGGCTTGGGAGAAGGACCCAGCAACCCCCTCCCAAAAATCAATCTGCCATTGAAAACCCTATGAATAGCAGAGAAGCACTGACAATAGTGTTTCACCTATTGTATGTAGGGTCACTATGAGACGGATACCGACTTGACGGCACCTAACAACAACAACAATGTATATATATATATATATATATATATATATATATATATATATACACACACACATATAATATGTATATGTGTGTGTCTATATATACATTCATATATATACGTATACATACATATATACACATATGTGTATGTATATACATACATATATATACACATATGTATATGTATATATATAAAACGAGGCAACTGGGTGCAGCTACTATCCCCTAGAACTTGCTGAAATTATTCAAATCAGCCAATCCTAAACCTACCTAGCCTGCTTACCTGCCTAGTGCATTCCTTCCTGAAAACACATGCATACATATACATGCATATATATATATATATACATATATATGTGTGTGTGTGTGTGTGTGTATATATATATAGAGAGAGGGGGGGGGGGGAGAGTGTTGTTGTTAGGTGTTAGGTGCTGTTGAGTTAAGTCCCACTCATAGAGACCCTCATAGGGTTTTCAATGGCTGATTGTTCCAGAATTTCTTTGGGAGTGAATTGCCATGTCCTTCTCCCATTTTTGTGGTACTAAGGATCAAACTTGGGTCCTCAGAGAGTGCGAAGCAGCACTATACCATCTAAGCTAGACCCAGCCACATTATCTATCTATCCATCTATCTACCTATCTATCTACATGTATATATCATATTAATACACCTACTTCTCCTTATACTCCCGTCTCAGTTACAAAGGAGAACCTCGTCTGTGAAATGAAGGGTTGAAGGTGATAGATAGCACATCCAAGGGCCCCCCATTTTTTCCCTGGGAGGATGAAGCCTCTGGTGCTTCCTGCAACTTCCTCTCCATCCCAGGTTCGTCCGGTTCATATTCCAGTGGGAAGGTGCGCTGTTAGCTCCAGGAACTGCCCCCGAGCCTGGGGAGTGAGTGACTCTCTCTGTGTGGCTCCTATTCAAGGAGGGCTGGTCCGCAGCTGGCCACCCTAGGCCTTTGCTTTAATCTCTTTCACATGTGGGCTTTTCTGCCTATGCTTGTACTCCTAACACTCTTGGCCAAGGGACTCTCTCGGGGCATAATTATTGGCCCTGCAACTTTCATAACTTTGAAATTCTTGGTCTGGCCCAATGATTATTAAGTGTAGAATACATGTCTATGACCCTTTTGACAGACAACGTTTAATAATGCTTTTGTGAAGGAGGACTAAAAATAGCGTTGATTTCCAAGTAGAAGATAAAATATGGCTGGCTTGTGCTTCCACTTGGAAAAATAAATCTCCATTTTATGTTGTAGAATTAGTAACTGACTGAGGTGGTAGTTAAGGAGTGTGTGGAATTCTTATTTTTCAAGGCCAGAGAAGAAAATAAAACCCCTCTATTGACATTGCTGCTAGAACATGAGCTATAAAGGTTAAAAGGTGAAAGGTTAATCCATTTGGCACAAACTAAGAACCATTCTGTGAACTTAAACTGTGTGGAAAATGTTATATGTTGGTGTTCATTATGGAAAAAAAGATAATCAGAAACAGTACTTTGCTGTTCATAATAGTCCAGTTTCCCCCACACACAGATGAAGCAGGAAATTTAGTTGTGTTGTGAAAAGTTTTAAATTTCTCAGAAAACTCCTGTAAATTGACTTTCATAAATATTGGTGTTAATCAAAACATTATAAGGTTTTGTAACTTGTGGGAGGGAACATAGTTTATAATACTGCCCTCCTGATACAGAATTTGTTTAAACAGATGTAAGAAGCAGAAATGGTATTTGACTAAACAAATGTACGTTTTTGAATATTAAATGAATAGCAACTGGTGGCCTAATTAGCATATCATTTTAATTCTTCTCTTCAGTTACTGCTTGTGCTGACCTAAATGTGGCTTTGCAACTCTTATGGTTGAAAGCAGAACTAAAATGATCAGTGCTTTAAAAACAAACAAGAAACCTACCAATGCTTGGAGTGGAAAACCCTCAGATTCTGCTTCACCCTGTTGTCTTGTGGGGAAGGCTAGACCCATGTGGAACATTCTGGAACAGCATGCTAAACTAGAAGAATGGAGTAGCTGGCAGGTGGGAATAAGTGTGGTATGAGCAGTGGGAGTGATTAGAATCTGCCAAGAGAAAAAGGAGAAGCTTGGCCATCCCTGGCAGACAGTTATTTAGGAATTTGAAAATCCACTAGTAACAAAAAAGAACCTTCATAAACCAAAAGGCAACAACTAAGACTTGCAACTATCTCATCTCTGGTTTTTCTCTGGCACTCCTGCCCCTTTTCGTAGGCACCCATCCTTCTCCTTTCGACCTCAGCCTTCCTTATTGCTGGAGTTGCTTGGGTTCCTAAGTGACGGCCAAGAACCATTAGATTCTTCCCTTCTTGGGAGCTAATATGCTAGCCTGGCACAGTTTTACAGATGAGGTAGAAGATATGACACTTCCGGGTCAGACATGAAGGACTCCTTGCTCACCGCAGTACATTAACCAGAGTATCAGCATTCTTTCACCAGTTCCCTGAGCCCTAGCTTTTACAGGGACCACACAGAGAGGGCCCAATGCTATCTGCACACACCTGGGTTGCTTTACACTGGAGAGACTCTGAGCTTTGGAAGCCAAATCTTTTCTAATGAGCCATACTGTACAGAGACATGCTAGCTGTCTCTACCATGTTGTTGTTGTTGTTAGGTGCCGTCGAGTCGGTATCCGACTCATAGCGACCCTCTGTACCACAGGGGAAACACTATTGTCAGTGCTTCTCTGCTGCTCATAGGGTTTTCAATGGCAGATTGATTTTTGGGAGGGGGTTGCCAGGTCCTTCTCCCACACCTACAGCTTCTGGTGTTCCCAGGCGGTCTCCCATCCAGGTACTAACCAGGCCCGACCCTGCTTAGCTTCCGAGATCTGATGGGATCGGATGCCACAGGGCCACAGCTGCAGGCGTCTCTACCATAGCTGTTCACTAAACAAACATCCTTAAAAGATAGCTCAGAGAATAAGGCAGGCAGTCCTTGCTCACAAACATGCAGAAGTACAGGAGACTCATGGAGAGTTCTCTCCTGATCTTGGCTTCTGCTGTTTCTCCAGCTCTCAGGGTCCTTGATTGTTGTCAATGTTGGGCTGGAGAGAGAAATAAGAACTACCTGAGCTTTAGCCAGATAGGGTCAACTCCTTTCGTGAACCTTTCCAGGAGATCATCTGTAATCCTTCCATAGACCCTTGGTGATCCTTACCTAAGAGTCAAATGTTGGGAAGCAATAAGGTGATTAGAAAAATGGCTGACCGTTATTAAGTTCCCACTGTGTGCTGCGCTGTGTAGGAAGCGCCTTACACTTGCTACCTTACTGTAGCTCTGTGAGATCATTATGGACAGGAGCACTGCCCCATTTCTTACACAGGAGACAACTCTGCTTCGGAGCATTACGCTGTAAGACAGAGATGACACTCAAACCCGGGTTGTTAGACTCCAAAGTCCTGGGCCCTGAAAAACACACTGTTCCCTTTTTCAGGTTTCTTTCATTGAGAAGCTTTTGGTGGTGGAAGTAGTAATGGGGGTAGGGGTGGTGGTGGTGGTTTTGAAATTTTTTGTTTCACCAAGCAAAGTTAGTGAAATACTTGCAAGTGGAAAAGGTTCAGGATACCTTAGCAGACCCTCACAAACATCATCACCAGCCAGTTGTCTGGCAAATCTTACAGTCTTTTCAAGGTAGTTGGAATTCCTATTTTATGAGGAAAGACATAGTGGCTCATCTAGGCTGTGAACTTGCCCACGGCCATCGAGCTGATTCAGTTAGGAGCCTGGAAGCCAGCCTCACCATAGGTGGCCATAAGGTACATACTCTGTGCACACTCTCCAATAGCCAGAAATGTTCATAAAAGACCCTAACGTGCCCTAAAATAGCTCAGCTTCATGTGAAGGAAGAACATTTCAATGATAGGTCCCCTGTAGCCTGTTAAACATCTGCATTTCTTTGAAAAGATAAGCACATCTGTATAACTCAATCACTACATTGACTACATTTCAGCTGCCTCAAGGGCCTTTAGCTTTCATTTATCACATTTCAAGTGTCCTAGAGTTTCAGACACTTGGGCCATTCACAGCCTTCCAGCAGCAGCTTCAGCTTGCTTTTTCTGCTGTTTTTTTTTTAATTATTTTTATTCTAAAAGTAATTAATGAGTTCCTCTCCTCACTACGAGGCTCCTATTTAGCACTTTCTAACAGTTCCCATCCCAGAGGGAGATGTGACTTGCTAAAAACCACCATCATCATTATCATCACCATTATCAAATCTCAGGGCTTCTTTATTCAAAATAAATGCTATGCAATTTTTCTCTTGCCCTATCCCCAGACCAAAAAAAAAAAAAAAAAAAAAAAGACTTTGAATGCATATCTGTAGATACAGGTAGATCTGAAAACATACACACAGATACACAGAGAAAATTTCCCCCACCACGTTGCCTTGGCAACCATTCCCCTAGCATCTTCCAGCAGATGTTTGAAGCTTGGCTAAGATGTGCACACTAATTTTATAGACATTCTTAATATTGCTCATTAGCTTAGCAGTTTCCAGATTCTTCCAAGACCTCATAAAGGGACTTTGTGCCATTGTAAATCTTTTTAAACACCAGCAACACAGAAGCATTTGAAAGTGGTTTCTTGCAGTGATTTCCTTGTAAATACTTGTGGGCCCCTTGGTTACCACCATGTTGCATCATCGTCATTCTCTTGGGTGGTAGTGCAGGGCACTGTGTGAGGCTTAATGAAAAGATCTACTGCATTTACATTTCCGTGTTATTGTCATTATATATTTTACCATATCTAACAAAAATGAGGATATTGGTAGGTTTAATGGATATGCATTGACCTTTATGGAAGCTGAACTGTGGCTTTTTTTTACGCTATGGTTAGCATTTTGGTGTTCAATATCTGCTTCAGTTCTTCTTTGAATAGTCATATTCTTTTAGTTTGAAAAAGTTTCTACCAAGATAAGTAATCACATTTTCGATTAGTACTTTAAAGCTATGTCTAAGTTATTTCTGATACCACAGATAGAAGATTAGGATTATGTCTGTTTAGTTTAATCAGATGAGATGACATTTTAGGTGAGATCATAGCAGCATTCCATCAGTAATTCTGCTTGTGAAAAATCTGCAAGAATACAGCTACTTTATATTTGCTCTCATAGCTTGAGCTGCCTATGGAACCAGCCCAAGAGAATCTATTTTGTACCAAGTACAACAGAGTATGAACTTCGGCTGTTGAATTCATCAGTGAATGAATAGACTTAACAGGGTCTTTAGCCAAGCAGTTATAAAAGGTGGTGGTTATTTTCTGTTTTTGCTACAGAGTGTTTGAAATGGGGGAATGAAGTTGTCTTGTCACTTGAAAATAACAGAAAGATTTTGTGTGTGTGTGTGTGTGTGTGTGTGTGTGTGTGTGTGTGTTCAATGATTTCTTTAAACTGCTATACTTGTGTGAATATTTATTATGAATTTCAACATTCTTGGCAACTTGGTACTGTTGGTTAGAAAGTATTGTTCATAGGATGATCATCAGTTTGAACTTTGTACAAACTTTTTTATATAGAGGGGAGGGAGAGGAATCCACTGATTGATTGCTCAGAGCTACCTTGGTATGTTTGCCAAGACAGAATTTTTTGCACTGGAGAGAAAGAGAGATGAAGAGGTTGAGATGAGAGAGTACAATGTGTTCAGAGCCTTCAAGACCATGATGGGAAAGAAAATCTATGTACGTCAGTAGTGCTTAGTGGCTGCCTATATAGATCTCTTCTCTTCCTTTTCACAGCCGAAGCTGTGACTGTTGAGTCTACCACATTGCTGTCTTTTCGTGAGGTTCAGAACGTGAGTCAGCTACCAGAGATGTTAGAACACCGAAAGGCACAAAATGGCATTCTGATTTCCCAGGGGCTGTAGCAGCAAACTTCTTACATGTTTTTCAAGTGCATAGAGAGAAAATCAAATGGATGCAGGAGATCATAATCCTCCAATACACACTAAGGAATGCCTTTTTAAAAGAACCCAGCAGAGGTAGGAATTCAGTATCAAACATTGTAACCTCAGAGCAGTAGAGGAGTTGAGGGCAGCTCTCCAAGAGCACAAGGTGTCTACATGGAGATCAGTTGCAGAGAGGGTATCAGGGAGCCAGGAGGGTTCAAATGCACAGCAAGTTTGTCTCTGAAGTGTGTCTGCCTTGTCCTTTCTCTGCCAGAGATAGAAGTCTGATTGTTGCAGACAATCATATGAATATTGCTTTTAGATAAACATGTTCAAGGATTGTAAATGCTTAGTTCTAGATATACAAATTGTACCAGATTTTTATTGATCTATATTATATATTGCTGGGTGCCATCGAGTTGAATCCGACTCATAGCAAACCTACATACAATAGAAGGAAACACTGCCCAACACTGCCATGCATACAATCTTTTTATGTTTGAGCCCATTGTTGCAACCACTACATTTCTTCCCATTTTGAGTAATGTCACATCAGCAAAAGGAGGTCCCAGGGGCCTTGCTCCATTCATGTCATTAAGGTCAACTCTAATAATATATATTAGTTGTTATTGTTGTTAGGTGCCATTGAGTCAAGTCTGACTCTCAACAACCCTATGTACAACAGACTGGAATGTTCCCTGACGTTGTGCCATGCCCAGCACGATGTCAGTGTTTCTCTGCTATTCATAAGGTTTTCAATGGCTAATTGTTTTGGGGGATTGTTTCAGGAGTGGGCTGCCAGGTCCTTCTCCCATTTTTTGCAGTGCTGGGGATCAGACCCAGGGCATCAGAGAGTACAGAGTAGCACTCCACCAACTGAGCTAGACCACAACCCTATATATTAGTTAATAGTGTATTAATAATTACTATATTGTTGTTGTTAGGTGCCGTTGAGTCGTGTCCAACTCATAGCGACCTTCATAGGGTTTTCCATGACTGATTGTTTTGGGATTGCCTCAGGAATGGATTGCCATATCCTTCTCCAATTTTGGTGGAGCTGGGAACCAAACCCTGCAGTCTTGACCTCAGAGATTGCAGAGCGGCACTCCCCAAACTGAACTAAATCCCAGCCCCAATTACTATATAGCATGAATTTTTTTGAGACAAAGTCTCACTGTTTAGCCCAGGCTGGCCTTGAACTTATAATCTTTCTGCCTCAGCCTGCCAAGTGCTGGAATTACAGGTGTGTGCCAGCATGACTGGCTCAATAATCTATTATGTACTATATAATAAATATTTATTAAAGTACATGGGGTTGAACTCAGGGCCTGTACAAGCTAGTCAAGTGCTCTATCACTAAGCTGTACCCTAACCCTATTTATTCATTTATTCATTCATTCATTCATTCCAGTACTGGCAGTGCCGAACCCAGGGTCTCACACATGCTAGGCAAGTGCTGTACTGCTGAGCTACACTCTAGCCCCACTTTTATTTTTTATTTTGGGACAAGGTCCCACTAAATTGCACAGGCTTCCTCTGGTCTTGAACTCAGAATTCTCCTACCTCAGCCTCCTGAGTCACTAGTATTACAGGCATGCACCACCATGCCCAGTGAGTCTCTTTAAATATATATGTAATTTTCTCAGATGACATGATTCACTACGTTTGAAATATTTTACATTAAATCACATATGCTCTGTACAAATACAGAGAAAGTAAATTAGGAGAATACTCTAGTATAACAAAGTATACCCTAATTTTATCAGATCACAGAGAAAAGTAAATCTTTTATGTTTGTAAAAGAAGTAAAATAAATGGATAGGAAGCTGCCCCTCCACCCACTAGGCATCCTAGAATCTGCTTTTAATTGCTGTATAAAGACATGGAGATTTTGTGAACATACTGCTATGGTAAAACTCTCCTGACGTGAGACAAACACCTCTCAGAGCCAAGGTCTGCTAATGTTAAAAGTAACCTCTCATTTGGAAAACATTTTTGAGTGATCTTTTACTGTTTCACTTAAGACATGAAAACCATTGCATCTCCCCTAAACTGGGGTTAAATATAGCTAATCATAGTGCTGGAGGCTAAGTATAGTGGGTTTCTTTGCAGCTGCTTTCCCTGGTGTTAGGCAGCCCGAGAGCTCCAGAGAGCTTGAGATAAGAGCCCTTGCTTGCTCAGCCAGTGGAAATGTGGCCAAACCAGAAAATGTTGGGTTCCCCACCAGAATGGCCTGCTGTGGAAACCAACAGCTCTAGAAACCACAAGGAAAGGAAAATTAAAATCCCACAACAAAGGCCAGTTTGGGGAAATATAAAAGGGAACCAGAGGCACTCAGAGGGAGCCAAAAGCTTCACAAAAGCAAAACAAAACAACAAAAAAAGAGCTGATTCCATAGACTTAACTTTTCCTCCCCTCCCCCCACCCCGCACAGTACTTGGGGGTTGAACCCAAGGCTTGACACATACTTTGTAAGTGCTCTACCACTGGGCTGCACCCGCAGCTCTTTCTTTCTTTTTTTTTTTTTTATCTTGAGACAGGGTCTCACTAAATTACGCAGGTATCGTCCAGCCTCGAACTTGGGATCCTCCTTCCTGTGCCTCCTGACTGACTGAGATTACAGGCGTGCGCCACTACACACAGCTTCACTTTCCCTTCTGATGTAAAGCTACCGTTTGTTAGACTAGATGTGAGAGCATGGAAGCATTCGTTTTGTTGTTAACAGAGAAGCATAGAATGTTCAAAAAGCAGGTGAACATTGTTTTCCTAGCTCTGTTCTTCCCAGTGAAAACCACAAAAGGCTTTATGTTCTAGAATATCCCATGTTCGTGTATGATTTTTAAGAAAGAGATGGAGGGTATCTGTTTTGTTGTTTGCATGATATAAGGAGATGTTATAAAATGAATGCATTTTGTCATTTATAGAAAAATACACATTATTATTTGAAGATGAAGGGGCGGGGAGAAAGAACAAGACGCGATTTGTACATAGCCTTTCCATGTCCTCAGTGCAATTTTGTCAGATCTCAGCTAGGGGAGTCTTCCATGTGTGTGTGCATTATATGCTGGAATGCTGTCCGCTTTTCCCTGCAATTATGTTTACTCTTAACTCACTACTTAAAGGTGCCTTCTCCCAAGGCAACAATTTGAAACAGGCTTGTTGCATTTAGTTCTAAATCTGTGGCAGTTAGAAAGGAAATGACTAAAAGATAATGCTGGACTAAAAGATAATGTTTAATTCTCTACCCACAAAGCAGATGCTCTTTGTACTACTTAAAATGGACTAGCTTGTGCCCACAGGGCCAGACTTCTCTCATGGGCCAAGAGCAAAGGAGCTCTGCCTCCCAGCGGAGGAGGGATTCCTACGTGCTTGCTCCTTCTCGGCACTGTCACTGGCTGATGAAAGTCCAAGACTGCTCTAGCAGCGATGGCTGAGTTCCTGATCATGACTAATTCACTGAGAGCATGGCCAGAAGAGACCTGAGCACCATCCCTGGGTCCCCCACTTAGAGCAGGCAGCAGAGTGGAGCCCAGTGCAGGGTACCAAGAAAGAAGGCTGGAGGTGGGAGGAGGGCCAGGGAGCACAGTTCCAAAGAGATGTTCCTCGGCCAAGGGGAGGCTATGATGGCTGGCTAGCACAAGACCCAGGAGGGCATACAGCGCTATTCCTGCTAGCAGATGTAACAAGAAGAGACATTCACTAAAGCTTAAAACCTACAGGTGGTGCACAGAGCTACTGGGAGGGCAGAGAACAAAGCTAGAACAGTGCTTGAGCTGTGTGTCTGGACTCTTTCTGTGGCATATCTATTGTCCCCAAACCAGATGCCTCCTCCGTGGTCCCTTTGGTTAGAAAAGTCAGCTGCTGCTTTATGCTTCCATCTTCCAAATCAAACCTAGCATGAGGACATCAGACTGGCAGAGCCAAAGTCCATTCTTTCTCCATCTTAGCTATGCGAAAGGCTGGGAAAACAGGTTTCTGGAACTCTCGGGAACATTCTGGCATAGAGGAAGGCTTTTTAAAAAGATGCTTGGTTGTCCATGAAGATTCATCTGCCCCTGCCACCCACCCATCCAGTCTCAGCCTCACTTGTCATCTCTTCCAGGAAGCATTCCCCACTGAACCCCATAACCCATAATCAGGGCCAGTGCGTGTGCAGTGAATTCCCAGAAAGTCACATCCATTCTATCCCACCAGTGGTCTGCCACACCCCTTTGTAAATCTTTTCACTGTCACCCCTACCTGGATTGTTGTTGTTGTTAGGTGCTGTTGAGTCGTGTCAGACTCACGTTGTTAGGTGCGGTTGTGTCCAACTCATAGTGACCCTCATGGGGTTTTCAATGGCTGATTATTTCAGGATTGCCTTGGGAGTGGATTGCCACATCCTTCTCCCATTTTGGCAGTGCTGGGAAATGAACCCGGTACCTCAGAAACTGCAGAGTGGCTTTCTACCAACTGAGCTAAATCCCAGCCCCCTACCTGCATGGATGCTTCCAATCTTATTTTGGTTCTTTTTGGTTTTGCTTGTGAACTCCTGACCTCACTAGTGTCTTCTTTACTATATTTTTTATCCTTTCCTATGCAATTATGGCCTAGGATTTAGCTCAGTTGGTAGAGCACTGCGCTGTAGTCTCTGAGGTCCTGAGTTCAATTCCTAGCACCACAAAAACGGGAGAAGGGCCTGGCAATCCACTTCCAAGGCAATCCCAAAACAGTCACCATTGAAAACCCTATGAGGGTTGCTATGAGTCAGATACCGACTCGATGGCACCTAACAACAACAACAATGCAGTTACGTCTCTTTCACTCTGTGGCAAAAGGGTAATGGGTTGGTCTTCCCTCTTCTCCCTTGAAACTTTAAACCTTTTAAAAACAGGAGACATATATTTCTTCTTGTTTTTTGTTTTTTTTTTTTAACCTCCCACAGTGCCTACTATGCTAAACACATAGCATCTGATCAGTAAATCTTTTCAAATTAATTAAAGGTCAGTTATCTGAATTGATTAATTACTCTTCAAGTGAATTTGGATAGTATCTACCTTCAAACAGAGAATAAGAAATAAAGGAAACAAAATATAGGAATACTTCAGCTATGTTCCAATAAAACTTTATGGACACTGAAATTTGAATTTCAGGTCATTTTCATATGACACACAATTTTTTCTAGTCATCTAAAAGTGTAAAAACAATCCTTTGCTCATCGACCATTCCAAAGCCAGCAGTGTTTTGGAATAGTTGGCTCAAAGGCTGGTCTACAGTTGCTGAGCCCCTCCCATTACAGGTGATGAGGGGCACCATAGGGTTCAGTGGCAACTCAGGCTTTTACATAGCTCCTTCCCACTTCAGTGAGACTTCAGGGCTAAGGTCTAATTTAAGAGGCTGAGTAGCAGTCTGGGTAATGGATGGTGAGGGCCTGAAATAGGACAATGTTATTAACAAGGTCTCAAAAGGGAGGCTAACTTTGAGATGGGTGTTTTGAAAATAAAAATCAGCAGAACCTAGTGACAGATATTCAGGGTAAAGAGAATAGAAAAGATGTCCCAGTTTTGGTGTAAAAATCAGAACCCCCATCTTAAAAAGATCCTTAAGCTCTCACTGACCAGTAAGGAATCATGGCGCATCTTAACGGATGTTTAGGTCCAGAGCCACTTATAGGGGCTTCCTTTTATCTATAAAAGGGAACTAGGATTAATAAAGCGTGCCTCAAGTGGTCAGAAGATTTCTTCTCTAGTTGTCATTTAGTAGGAATAGCTGTTTGCTATTGAATACATAGTCTAATTCTGGGTGTTACTCTGTGAAAATGATTCCCCCCCTCCCCGTGGTCTGTAAGAATTGCCCAACCATTTTGACATTTCCCCCTATTCTATCACTCCAAAAGAGGAAACCAAGTAATCTCGTCCAAAGTGTATCATTGCGGAACATAAACAAGTTTTCTCATACTAGGAGAAATTCAAGTGAAAGAATCTAAGCGGCTGATGAGAGTGAATTTCATCTGTCTATTCATGAATCCTTTTTCCACATCTCAGAGGCTTTTGCCTTTCTCAGCATTTAGTGGAGAGTTGAAGCCTTGTAATCCCGATTGTTAATAAATGTTACATTACCATAGACTTATATACGCCATCAATGTAGCCCTACATAGCCCTTCCCACTTGTATTTTTAGGAGTATTTATGCATGGGAATATTAGCAAAAGTTGAGTTAATTTATAATTTAGCATATTACTTGGGAACAAGGGAAGCTGAGTTAAATAAGAAACCTTATGTGTGGCATATGTATGCTGTACATCCTGCAAATCTACCTGAAGATAAAACCGATAAGATTGGAGAGTTAACATTTGTGTAATATAAGATCTCTGATTTTCATGACGTTGGTTTTATCCTCGTTTTTTGTTTTTTGGTTTTTGGGGTTTTTTTGTATTAGTTTTCTCCTATCATATGAAGTGGGGCTGCGGTTTAGCTCAGTAGGTAGAGTGCTGATATGCTTACTGAGGCCCTGAGTTCTCTCGCAAGCACCACATAAATGAGAGAAGGACCTGACAGCCCACTCCGAATACAGTCGTGAAACAATCCCCAGACAATCTGCCATTGAAAATCATATGAGTAGCAGAGAAGCACTGACAAAATGCTGGGCATGGCACAGTGTTGGAGAGTGTTCCGTTCTGTTGTACATAGGGTCCCTGTAAATCAGACCTGACTCCGCAGCACCTAATGGCAACAACAATATAGTGCAAAGCAGCAAAGTTCCATTTCTGTAGCATGTATTATTATTATTATTTCTGAAAGGTTTTGAGGGATTTGGTGCACATCTATAGCACCTAGGTCTTGGATTCTTTGGCTGCCCAGGAAATTTAAGTCAGCATGTGGGAAAATGAGAAAATGATTGACTAACTGAAATTTGCAGTATTGAAAAGCTTGGTTTAGTATATAAGAAAAATAGTTGGCAAGTTACCAAGGTAGAGGTTCTTGAACCAAAGGAAATTCTACTGTTTGCAGTTTCCCCAGTTTAGCACAGAATTTTTTGGGAAGATGCTGGGAATTGAACCAAGAGCCTTGTACATACTAAGTGAGCACTTACTCCGCCACTGAGCCACACCTTAGCCCTAGAACTTTAGATACAGAGGCGTTAACACTCCCTTCCAGGGATGTGTCATCTCTCTTTTTTGTTTGATACCTTTATGCCCTTTACCTTTCTCTCTGAGCCCACGCCTGGCACCATCCAACAATCACTAGTATCTAGCCAGCGTCCATGCATCCTCTCCCAGGTGTTAGGCTCATTGTCGCCACCTGCAAGTTGAGCCATGCATTATTGGCATCTCCAGTTTACAGAGGGAGAGACTGAGTCCTGGACGGCATAAGTAACTGGCCCGAGGCCACATGGTTAGTTGTTGGTGGAGCTGAGCTTCAAAGCTAGAGGCTAATTGCCATAGACCAACTTCTAGAGTGTATCCCACTGGGCAGTAGATATGGGGCCCACCCTTTTCTTCCCTCCTGGGCTGCTCCACACCCTGCCAGCTTCCAGCCAGCCTCACTGATGGCCACTCCCCAGATGAGAGATCTAACACTATGAACATGAGCTTCTTTGGCCTTTCTGTGTCTTTGCTAGTCCTCACCCACTCCCCATCCCAAGTCACCAACAAAGCCTTCAAATTGGAGGCAGCTCAGCACCACAGCAAGTGGCACCGGGGAGTGGCCAGGTGGATTTAAGCCACCGAGCACCATCCTCTCCGTGCCTTCCTATGCAAAGAGGGTTTATTGGCGCAGGAGTCACTTCTGACTTGTTTTCCATCTAGTTCTGGAATCGTGCTCCGTTAACTGATGTCCACTGTGAGGCTTGGGTCTGGCCCCTCATTGTCTGTTTCCTGGGCTGTTACAAGAGCCTTTTGACTGGATGCTCAGTCTCTAGACTTGCCTGTCCCCCCGCCTATTCTTCACCCAGATCTGTATGTTTCTACATGAATTTGATTTCCACTCCCTGATGAAAACCTTCGTGGCTTCCCATTGGTCCTTAGGATAAAGAATATCCTTTCAGGTTGCTCACAAGACCATGAGTGACCTGGCCCTTGTTTGTCTAGCCCCCCAGCCTTGTGTCCTGTACCCCTGTGCTCCGTCCAGCTTGCAGAGCCTGCTGTCATTTCTGCAGGAAGCATGGCCTTCTCTTGCCTCTGGGCATGTGCACATACTATTCCTTCGCAGACGTAACACTTTCCTGTTTACTCATGTGTCTTCCTTATCACCCGACTGACATCAGTTGTGTTCTAGGCACAGAGAAAAAGTTCAGCAAATACCTCTTGCCTGAGCAAATGGAAATTATGTCCTGTTTTTTAAATTTTTTAGCAATTTCGACCTGTCTGTTTCCCCCATTTATTATCTGCTTTTGCCAATACTGCCAACTTTACTTTGTCTTTTCAAATGTATCCTTTATTTTTTATTCTGCTAACCTTCTCTTGTCCCATTCTTTGGGTCCTGCCTTTTAAAGGTACTTTTCACTGCTGTTCAGTCCAGTCTTTTGTGATGACTGGCACAGCGGTCTTGGGTTACTGCTGTCCATGTTTGCCAGGATTCTTGAAGAGTACAGCTGCAAGCCTCAGGGCCTACCCTGTCCGTTCTGCAGCGGCCCGAGTGCTGTTTGGGCTGTTTGCACTGGGAATGATGAAAGAATATTGTACTTGTTGCCCAGTGTGTAAAAGCAGTAGAATTTGTCTCTCAATTATTTGTTGGGGTAAGCAGGAAGGAGTAAAGAAGAAAGCAGCTTGTGATGGATAGAGGTGTTGAAGAAAATAGGAAACTGTGTGAAATCAAAAGGGATCTCTTTAAAGAAAATGGGCCCTGGTCATAATTACCCATATTGAGGATATAACCTAGATTTTCTTAGTATACCCCACCTTCAGCGTCCGGTCAGAGTTAATAGCAGAATTGCTATTGATGGCTCCTGGTTAACAGCAGTGGTTCTTTGTGCTTCTTCTGTTTCCAGAGGTAACGCTGAAAGTGCACATAAGTGACGCCAGCACCCACCAGCCCATTGCGGATGCACTCATTGAGATCTTCGCCAACCAGGTCTCCATCGCCTCTGGCACATCGGGAACGGATGGTGTCGCCTTCGTCAAGTTCCAGTATAAGCTGGGCAGTCAGTTGATGGTCACTGCCACAAAGCACGCCTATGTGCCAAATTCTGCCCCATGGAAGCCGATTAGGTTACCCGGTAAGGCCTCTCAACCTTTCTCCAAAACAGACTTCACCATGTATACAGGCAACAGTTTTGAAGGCGTGAGTCACACAGACAGGAAAGTCTGTATGTTGGTTTTCTGCTGTATGTCTTGGGCCCCAAAATGTGGAAGAAAGGTGGGGTCAATGTGTGAAGCTGGCTGAGTCTCTGCCTTGTGAGGCACACGCAGTGGAGTCAAAAGCTTTAGAGTTTCTGCTCATTTCCCCTCATTTTTTTTATTGGGTTCCATCTAAAGGAAACATGCCTGCAGCTGTACCCCTGTGGCATCCGATCCCGTCAGATCTCGGAAGCTAAGCAGGGTCGGACCTGGTTAGTACTTGGATGGGAGACCGCCTGGGAACACCAGGTGCTGTAGGCTTGGGAGAACGACCCAGCAACCCACTCCCCAAAATCAATCTGCCATTGAAAACCCTATGAACATCAGAAAAGCACTGACAATAGCGTTTCGTCTGTTTTACATAGGGTCACTATGAGTCGGATACCAACTCGACAGCACCTAACAACAACAACAAAGGAAACATTTGACCTCCCCATTTTCCCCACTGAGATGTCACTGGAAATAACCCAGGGGAAATGTAGATGGTATCTGCCTGTGTTATAAAAGCAGCCACACAAAGTATAGTCAATTTGCCAGGTGCGGTGGTGCACGCCTGTAATCCCAGCAGCCTGGGAGGTGGAGGTGGGAGGATTGCAAGTTCAAGACCAGAGGCAGTCTACGTAACTTAGCGAGACCCTGTCTCAAAAAGTACCAAAAGTGTGCTGGGGGTGCAGCTCAGTGGTGCAGCACTTGCAAAGCGTGCAGGCGTGAGGCCCTGGGTTCAACACCCCCAGTACCACAAAAAAAAAAAAAAAAAAAAAAAAGTATAGTCAATTTGCATTATTTGCAGGAGTTACCATCTATACAAGCCCCAAACATGGAGTTAGCAAGTTCTGAACCCTATTGCCAGGGAAATACAAGGGTAAGTTCCTGGGAGCCTCTGGTCATAACATTTTCCTCAGCTGCGCAATTCATAACTTTGTTTATGTATATTTAGACACCTATTTTAATACATATAATCGATTCACTGCCCACAGTTGTACCACTGTGACATGTGATCCCATCAGATCTAGGAAGCTAAGCAAGGTCAGGCCTGGTTAGTACTTGGATGGGAGACCACCTGGGAACACCAGGTTTGGGAAAAGGACCCAGCAACCCACTCCCCCAAAATAATCAGCCATTGAAAACCCTATGAATAGCAGGGAAGCACTGACAATACTGTTTTACCTGTTGTATGTAGTATGTAGGGTCGCTATGAGTCGGACACCGACTCGATGACACCCAACAACAACAACAACAATAACAACAACAACAGTTGATTCATTAACATTGCTTTCACAGCCCATAACCCTATAACTCAGGCCAGAAGGAAGCTTGTCTGTCACACATATTTTCTCTCTAAGGCACATCATGGCATTCTCACACTTAGGAACCTTGGGACCATTTAAAATAGTGAAATCGCCAACAGAAAGCACAAAAATGTGAAAAGCTTGGTATCAAATTGATGGAGCACAGGACAGTTACAGAATGAGAGCTGAAACAAGAAGGCAGAGCGTTGTCCTCCACGACCTCTGCTTGGAAGGTGTGCATCATGAAACTCAAAATGTTGGCCACTTTCCGTGGGCATACAAAGCACCAAGAGTATGCATTTTGGGGTGACAAGAGCATTTTAGCACGTAGACACATTTGCAAATACAGGGTCCATGAATAATGAAGATTGACCATGTTGAATTCCATTCATTTTGATTGTTAATATGGTCATTTGAGAAAAAGAAAGCATTTCCATAAATCCATATTCTTTAGTGAGTCAAATAACGGAGACAATGTAGTATAATTGAAAGAGTTTTGGACATAGGTTGAAGATACCTGGGTCCCAGGCCTGCTCACCTGCGTCTGGTCCCACCCACATGGCCCCCTCAAGACTTTCTGAGCCTGTATTTCTTGTTTATAAAATGAAATTAAGCCAGGCATGGTGGCTAACACCTGGAATCCCAGCAACTTGGGAGGCAGAGGCAAGAGGATTGACGGTTTGAGGCCAGAGGCAGCCTATGTAACTTAGTGAGACCCTGCCTCAAGATAAAAAAATTTAAAATTGGCTGGGGGTGCTCCCCAGTGGTGGAGCACTTGCAAAGCATGTGCAGGGTCCTGGGTTCAACCCCCAAGTACTGCAAAAACATAGAAATAAATAAAATGAAATTAATGGTTTGAATAATTTCCAAGGATCTTTCCATGCTTTGATTATTTTATGCTGCTTGCCTGTTCAATATGATAAAAATTACTCTTAATTAGAACCAAACAGGAAGTGTGGCCAAAATTTAGACTGACCTCTTGTGAAAAGCATAGTAACCTATTGTTTCTGTGTATAGTTTTAGAAGTCAGGTCTAACACTTTGGGTACTGCAAATAATTAGGCAAGGAAGACAGAAGAGCTGGGAGCCTCTTCTAAAACAGGATGAAAACTTGGAGCTAAAAATGCTTTCTTTACTATGTGTATGCAGCATTTTAGTTCACATGAACATTCTTAACAAGATTTTGGAATGGATTTCTTTTTCATCCTTAACAATAGCTCCTGGAAAATGTATTGTGTTTTTTCCCTTTCATGGAAGCAGGTATAGATTGCAGAGGGAGGACTCCAGGATAAAGAGAGCACACTTCACCTTGGTTAAACAGGGGAGCACAAATTTAGCTATATGAAATGCAACTCATCCACTAAAGACTGCCATTCTGAGCCAAGGGTGGTGGCACATGCCTGTAATCCCAGCAAGTCGGAAAGTGGAAGCAGGAGGATTACCTGTTCCAGGCCAGAGCAGCCTGCATAACTTAGTGAGACCCTGTCTCAAGATAAAAAATAAACATGGGCTGGAGGCACAGCCATGTGGTAGAGCACCTGCAAAGTATGTGCCAGGCCCTGGGTTCAACCCCCAAGTACTGGAAAAAAAAAGAAGAAGAAAAAGATGCAGAGTGTTTTGTTGTTGTCATCAGGTGTTGTCAAGTTGTGTCCCATTCATAGCAACCCTCGTAGGGTTTTCAATGGCTGATTGTTTTGGGATTGCCTTAGGAGTGGTTTGCCATATCCTTCTCCCATTTTTGCGGTGCTGGGAATCAAACCTGGGACCTCAGACCCTGCAGAGTGGCATTCTACCAACTAAGCTAAATCCCAGCCCTGCAGAGTGGTAGTCTTTATTTATTTAATTTTTTAATGGTACTTGAGGGTTGAACCCAGGATCTCATGCATACTTTGTAAGTGTTCTGCCACTGAGCTACACCCTCACCCCGTTGTTTTGTTTTTTAACTTGAGACAGGGTCTCACTAAGTTACGCAGGTTGCCTCTAGCTTCCAACCTGTGGTCCTCCTGCCTCTGCCTCCTGAGTCAGGATTATAGGCGTGAGCCACTATCTGACCAACCTCTGCATCTTTCTTACTTCCTTCCCTACAGCCATTGGCCCAGCCCAGGCCTCTTGCAATGGTCTGGTACTATTTCAGTGGCCTCTGGCCAGGCTAATCTGCCTTTTCAAACCACCCACTATCCTGCTAAGCACTGTGTCTTAACATACATATGCCCAAGTATGTTATACATCTGCCTAAGATCCTTTGGTAGCCTCCCCACCTATCTCATGGGCTGGCCACCCTGGGCAGTTTGTGATTCCCTGATGGGGTCTGGTATTTTCACCCTCTGTGTCTGAGTTGTTAGTCCATTACCAGCATTCACCTGGCAAGCTTGTCCTCTCTCTCCTGAAGCCCACCTGGGCAGATTTCTGCTCCAACAAGGCTCCCTGTCTCTCCCAGGTGGAGTAAGATGTCCCTTTCTCTCTACTTATCAAAAAGCAAGGGGCCAGGGGTCCAGCTCAGTGGTAGAACACTGCACACGGCCCTGGGTTCCATCCCCAGCACCACAAAAAACCACCAAACATCTCCTTGGTGTGAAGAGGCCCCTGGGCATCCATGGGTACCCCTTTCTAGGTGGGTAAGAATGCCATCTACTGGAAATTCTCAGGACCTCTCTGCCACTGTGTACTCCATAGATCTGTGTTCACAGTCTCTGCCCTTCTGGTCCAGAAGCTTCTGCTGCACACGGGAGACTCATTACAAGAAATCATTTTTCTCCCCTGAGAAATAAGATTTGAAAAACAATTTGCTGGAGCAGCTGCTGTATGTGTAGAAGGACCAAGTGTTTAAGTGAGTTTTCAAAACACACTGCACTAGTCACATAGCCTTGAAGGAGGACCACAGGCGTTTCCAGAGCTCAGAGACCCCACCCCAGGCAACGGAGAGGTGCTCAGGGCCTGGAACACACCCTAGGCTCTGGATGAGCTCTGAGGCAGAGCAGCACTTAGGGGAGGATGGTGTTTGAGACTGCCTATATTTGGAGGTGGGCTGGGATTTAGCCCAGTTGGTAGAGCGCCACTCTCCAGTCCCTGAGGCCCCGGGTTCGATTCCCAGCACCCCAAAAATGGGAAAAGGTTGTGGCAATCCATACCCGAGGCAATCCCGAAACAATCAGCCATTGAAAACCCTATGAGGGTGCTATGAGTCGGACACGACTCGATGGCACCTAACAACAACAACATATTTGGGGGTAAACTGCTTCCTGCAGGCAATGCCCACGATAGTGGTCCTGCCCTTTCTTCCTGGCCCCTACGTCCCCTGTGCCATCACATTGAAGGGTCACTCTTAGAGGTTAAAACACCCTTTAAGTGTTCGTAGAGGACTTACCCACGTTAAGAGTCCCCCACATTAGAGTCCCGCTTTCTAGTCCTGGCTCACCTGTGGTACCATCTGTGACCAGGCAGGCAGGTAGAGGCAGGAGCTCCCAGCAGCCCTTGTGACAGCAGTTTCTACTGATCCTCCCTCCCCCAACCTTTTCTGAGCTTTTCTTTCAACTTTGTCCCCAAAGCTGCATCCTTTTTTTTTTCCAAATTCTTTTTTATTTTTGTTCATTTTTATATTTGAGATATAATTTATGTACCATAAGACACCATTTTAAAGTGTATACTTCCTAAGTTTATGCAATCATTGTATCACCACTGTTTAATTCCAGCATATTTCATCACCCCCCAAAAAACCCTGTTCCCTTAGCACTGACTTGCTGTTTCCTGCCGCTCCCAGCTCCTGGCAACCAATAGCTTGCTTTCTTTTTCCCTAGATTTGCCTATTCTAGACATTGTGTGTTAGCGGAATCAGAATATGTGGCCTTTTTTGTCTGGCATCTCTCATTTGACATAATACTCTTAGGGTCCATCCGTGTTGTGGCACTTGTCAATACTATGTTTGTATTTATGAGTGAATAATATTCCGTTGTATCTATATACCATACTCTATCCATTCTTCAGTTGACAGACATTTATTTGGATTTTTTTCACTTTTTTGTTACTGTGAATAATACTGTATGAACATTCATGTACAAGTGTGTGTGAACGTGTTTCAGTTCTCTTTGGTTTGTACCTAGGAGTGGAATTGCTGGGTCATATGGCCATTCTGTGCCAAATATTGGAGGAGGTGCCAGACCGTTTTCCATGTTACTTTGCCACAGCAACTGCCACCTTCTGCTTGTCGTACAGCTATTTCCTGTGAGGCATAGTCCCTTCTAATGCAGAATCCTTAAAGGCACAGGCTGCCTCCCATATGTGTCTGTTCCACCTGGGATCTGACATTGGACCTTGCATACAGCCGCAGCTGAACATGAATGAAAAGGGAAGGTACATCCAAAGCCAACTCACTGGTCCCCGGGGCACTATTAAGAGCCAGCATTGCCAAGTCACTGATATTCTTAGCACTTGATCTCTCTAGGTTGTGATATTTTCATTGAAAGTCACGTTATCTCTTTCAACCTGACTTTCCTCCTCTCTCAACTTAGACATGTGGCTGAAGTACAGCAGGCCTTGGAGTTTGAGTCTATGTAGCACAGTAGTTGAGAATAGACTCCAAAGTCCAAATCCTGGCTCCAGTGTCTTATCAGCGGCAGGATGTTGGGCAAGTGATTTCCTCATCTAGAAACCTGTTTTCTTACCTGTGAAATGGGCACATTAGTAATACATACTTCACAGAGCTGTTTTGATACTTAGGTGCATTACCAAAATCAAAGAACTTGGAATTATTTGTAATTATGTCAGGAACATTGTTGTTCTTAGGTGCTGTCCAGTCAGGTCTGACTCATAGTGACCCTCAAAGGGTTTTTAATAGCTGATTGTTTCAAGATTGCTCTGGGAGTGGATTGCTACGTCCTTCTCCTGTTTTTGCAATGCTGGGGATTGAACCCGGGTCCTCAGAGTGCAGAACAGGCTCTCTACTAACTGAGCTAAATCCCAGTCCCCTATCAGGAACGTTGTTGTTGTTGTTAGGTGCTGTCGAGTCACTATCCGACTCATAGCGACCCTACATACAAGTGAAACACTATTGTCAGTGCCTCTCTGCAGTTCATAGGGTTTTTAATGACGGATTGATTTTTGGGAGTGGCTTGCCAGGTCTGTCTCCCAAGCCTACAGTATCTGGTGTTCCCAGGCAGTCTCCCATCCAAGTACTAACCAGGCCTAATGCCCATCCAGTACTAACTGACCCTGCTTAGCTTCCGAGATCTGACAGAATCAGATGTCACAGGGCTACGGCTGCAGGCATCAGGAACATTGTTGTTGTTAGGTGCCGTTGAGTCAGTATCCGACTCATAGTGACCCTCATAGGGTGTTCAATGACTGAGTGCTCCGGGATTGCCTTGGGAGTGGATTGCCAGGCCCTTCTCCCATTTTTGCGGTGCTGAGAATTGAACTCAGGGCCTCAGAGACTGCAGGGCAGTGCTCTACCCACTGAGCTAAATCCCAGCCTGCTATCAGGAACATTAGTGAATTCTTATTAGTTGATAATGCAGTTATTTGAGGTTTTTTCTTCAATTCCTTTGTTATACCCAGACCCTTGCAGGCTTTGTGAATTTATTTGCAACTCCAGATACTTAAGCAACAATTTCATTTTATTTATGTATTGTTGTGGTACTGAAGACTGAATCCAGGGCCTATTGCATGCTAGGCAAACCCTCTACCACTGAGCTACAACCCCAGCCTTCTTGAGCAATAATTTATAAAATAGCACAAGTTCTATTTTATTAGTTATTCATTCCCAGGATGTTATTAGTTTCCAGGATGGGTGGCCTATTCTTTTAACATAAGGCATACATAAACCTAAAACACCTATTTTTAAAGTCTTTCTTAATGTTAATAGGTAACATTATATATTCCGCATTCATATAGCATGTACATTGTAGCTTTCCCCAAAAGCCAGCATTTTATCTAACATGAAACACACAGGAGACGTTCCTATTAAATTCCAAAAGACAAGGTTTTCTTCTCCCTCGATTATTCTTTAATATAGTAACAAATAATAACTCAGTAACATTATAGTTTATAATATATTCCTAATGTAAAGAAGTTTAGTTACTTTTCTAGAAAGTCTAGCAAATTTTTTAAAAATTGACTATTGTAGGACAGAAGCTAGGGCTTAGCTCCACTGGTAGAGTGCTGCTCCACACTCTCTGAGGACCCAGGTTCGATCCCCAGTCCAGCAAAAATGGTAGAAGGACGTGGCAATCCACTCCCATGAAGCAATCCCAAACAATCAGCCATTGAAAACTCTATACGAGTGTCACCATGAGTCAGACCCAATTTAACAGCACCTAGCAACAACAACAACAACAACACTGTAGGGCAAGCAGTTGTTCTATGAGGGATTGCAATGTTCTTTTGGCATTTTGAAGGTCTTTCACTATTCCTGTTGAAAATCAGTACTATTGATTGATTTAAAATCAGGGAGTTCAAAGAATGCAGAGTACCCAGCAAATTAGAGTGGGCTTTTAGATTTAAATGTCAAAATTCCCTTATGTCCATTTTTCTTCCTGCAGTATTTTCTTCGTTGAGCCTTGGCCTCCTTCCAGAACGATCTGCCACTCTAATGGTCTATGAAGATGTTGTCCAAATAGTATCAGGATTCCAAGGTATGTTTAATATTTAAAAAGACAAGCCAGCCGGGTGCAGTGGCATGGGCCTGTAACCCCAGCAACTCAGGGGACAGAGGTGGGAAAATCACAAATTCGAGGCCAGAGACAGTCTGTGTAATTTAGCAAGCCCCTGACTCACAGGAAAAAAATGAAAAGTGTGTTGAGGGTGCAGCTCAGTGGTAAAGAACTTGCAAAGTATGTGAGAGAGACCCTAGGGTCAGCCCCCTAGTACTGGGGGCGGGGTGGGAAGGAAGAAATAAAGAAAGAGAAAGGAAAAAAAAAAAGAAAGAACCCCAGTAACTCTTGGGCCAACTACAAGCATCTTCTAAGGGACCCACCCATTACTGGACGATGATGGCAGTGAATTTAGCCACAGCAGGTACATAACATGTATTGTCTCTGTGAGGGCTGGGCGCATTTCAATTTCAATCAAACTATCAGTTGTCTATAAGCACCTTTCTTTATTTCAAGTATATGAGGGAAAAAAGGGGCTGCCCTGCTCAGGCCTCCACCAGTTTTTTCTCTGCACATGAGAGATTATTAATCATGTTGGGAGCACAGTCCAGGGCATGCCTGGACCTCATTTACTAGTGGACACGGTCACTCGAAAGGCTAAGCGTGTGGGTGTGGCTTTTTCTTCCCTCTTGCCCCTTGGTTTTTAATGTGTCTCACATGTGATGTCTGCAGATAATGATTCCCTCCCTTGGCTTCTGTTGCCCTTCTGGAGAAGTTGGAAGGACTTACCCTGTCATTGGTATTGGGGTTAGAATTGGGAATAATGCTTGTGTAAAATGTGTTTCCCCGCTGGGCATGGTGATGCATGCCTGTAATCCCAGCAAAGGCAGAAGGATCACACTTTTGTGGCCAGAGGCAGCCTGTATATCTTAGTGAGACTCTGTCTCAAGATAAACAATAAAAAATGGGGCTGGAGGATGGAGCTCAATGATAGAGCACTCGCAAAGTGTGTACAAGGCCCCGGGGGCAGCCCCTGAGAACAACAACAAAAAAGTGTTTCTGTGCTGAATAGAAAGATCAGTTTATTCAATCTAAGTATCTAAGTCATGGGCCTGAGAATCATATTTCCTGGCATCAAATGTCTCATCAGATTAATTTTTTAATTACATTTGGTCCTCCTTGTCTGCAGTTTCCACATTTGCAAGTTCGACCAACCTTGTATAGAACGTATTTTTTTAAATGTGTCACTACTGAACATGCATAGACCTTCATCTTGGCATTGTTCCTTAAACAATACAGTAAACAACTATTTGCATAGCACTTGCAGTGTATTGGGTGTGATAAGTACTCTAGAGATGCTTTACAGCATATGGAAGGATATACATAAGTTCTTTGCAAATGCTAGGCCATTTTATATAAGGGGCTTAGGCATCTGTACAGTTTGGTATCCACAGAGAGGCATGGAATTGCTCTGCGAGTACTAAGGGGCTGTTATACTTTATTCTTTAATTCAGATACCATCTTACACTCATCATTCTCTACCTAACCACATCCATGTGCCATTTGCAAATGAGGTGGCTCATTTACTCCTTCATTAGTGTGGAGCTGTGAGGACATACAAAGAATTTGACTTGCAGCTTCTGCACTTGAAGAGTGAATTTGAAAAGAAAAGAAGTGGAAGTGTCGGGCAGCATTTATGGCTTATTTGGGAGAGAAAACAGGAATAGAAGCACAGGTTTGGGGACACAAGCACAGCAATATCCATACGTGACCTCTTGTTCACAAGAGATTGTGGCACTGGGCCTGCGTCTTCCATAACCACTCCGTGGCCTGGGCCTATGGCCTCAGGACCCTGCAGTTTCTCTTTTATTAGCTGTGCTATGGTGAGACTCACAGCTTCCCTATTGCCCAATCCCGGGGACATTACCTCTCCATACCCCTTGACACCTCTGCCATGTCCGACAGAGAGGGCTGGGGGGTCACCTGGCTTGAAGCTGTCTTCTCTCGCTTCCACAATGTCATGTCTTGATTTTCTTTCTTCCTGACTCTTGTTCCTCCTTCTTGGGAGCCTCCAGTGCCTGTCCTGGGCCCACACTGCTTTCCATTCCTTTCCCTGAACAATCTCATCCAGACCCCTGGATTTCAGTGCTCCCTAGATGATGATTTCCCCCAATTCCCCTTCTCTAGAGAAGCTCAGCCTCCCCCTAGGATGGAGACTTGGAGGTGGCTGCTTATTTGACATTTCCATCTGAGTGTCTAACAGGAGCCATCTCTGACTTGAAATACACACACCAAGATTTTGATTGGGATTTTTAAACTTCTACCTCAATAAATGAAATATATGCTGAACTTGGTCAGGCTGAAGTGTTAGGAACTATCCTTGATTGTTCTCACATCTTACTCTCTTGCTGAACTATTTTCTCCATCCCTGTTGCCTTCTCAGGGATCAAAGACACCCCAGGATCAAAGGCACCCCATGTCCCTCTGAGCACCGCAGAAGGGTTTTAACTGGTGATGCTATTCCCAATATAAACCCACAATCTTGTTCTCATAAGACTGAAGTTAAAGTGGTCGACGCAGCCTGCCTCAGATCTTCAGTGGTCTTCTTACATACTTGAAGCAAATTCCAAACTCTACTCTCAGAGCTGGAGAGTCCCCTGGGCCTGAGCCTCTGGTGGCTGGCACCGTTGCCCAGAGGTCATTGTTGCTAGAGAAGGAATAAGCTCGCCACATGGAAACAGGGTTTCCCACAGAGCAGGCTTCCCCCACCACACCTCTTTGCACATAGCTGTTAGGCCCCACACGGTCACTGCCAGCCTCTTCTCTTCTCCTTTGCAGTTACCTGTGATGCTCTTTGGACGCACATTCCCCACATTGAAGGTACTCAGGGAGAGAAGACGCAATCCGTTCCTATCCCCCTGTCTTTTAGAGCAGTTATATCCTTAGCAATGTCTCTGTGACCAGGGCTCTAACTGTAGGGTTCAGCGTTAAGGCCTCCCATGGCCCTCCTGTATTCCATCGAGGCTTCCTGACCTCCTTGTGGCTGCTTCCTCCACTCCTCACTGTCCCCATCCAGCCCTGGCACCTAGCTGTCTCCTCTCGTGGCTCTGAGAGGGTCTTTGAAGAATCCCAGAGTCCCTATCACGAGCTGTCTGGCAGCAGCCGCCTCTGCACGTAGCTGCTGGGTGTGACCTCTGTCTCCCCTTCTTATATCTCCATGAGTCCAATTTAGTTATAGCAGCTTGGCCAACTGGACTTCCTACTTTTAGTCTCTCCTGTCCGAGGCATCCTGCATTGAGCTGCCAGCTTGGTCTTCCCGAGGCTGAGCTCTGGCCCTTCTCTCTCATCCTGACCCCTCTGCTTACAGAATAAAACCCATCCTCCTTACTGAGCTCTCACAGGCCACTGGGGTCTGGGCCCAGCCTCCCTGCTAAGTGTCCTCCTCCCTCACCCACTGTGTTGTGGCCTGTGTTGACATATCTTTCTGCTTTCCATCTGGGACATCCCACCCCACCTTTCGTCCTGTCTTCAGACCCTCCCTGGACAACAAGGCCAGCCTAAAGGCCGCTTTATCCAGGTTCTTCCTATGCCTCCACTGGAGATAGGAGTCGCGTCACTTGCCTTGTCCTCCAGCCTCAACTGCCAAGGGATTGGGAGCGAGGGACTGCTTCCCTCCAGGCCATGGCTGTGGGCTGTGCAGTAGGCACTCTGCACAGGGTTCCCAGCCCGTGGGATGGCCAGGGGTTGGGAGCTGGCTGAAGCCAGCAGCTCTGGTCACTCTTCCTTCTACTAGGATTGAACTAAGCACCAGGAGAGGTGGGAATTGAGGCTGAGGGGTCATGAGGTGCAGGCTGGGGACAGGCCCTGGCCAAGCCACCTACAAGCCGCTTAGAAGAGGAAAGAAAGGCTGAGGAAGCAGAGGAAGTCACTGGGAGCAGGCGGAGGGGCTAGTGGAGTCGCGATAGTGGCACAGCACGAGAGTGACAGCGAGGGCCACATACTCCTGCTCTGTAACACCAGAGCTGCCCCGGCCCAGAGCCAGCAGCGTGAGCCTGCGCTGTTTCAATGCCTCTGGCTCCTGTCCTCAAATGCCCACAAGTCCCTGCCTCCCTATTGCCCCTGGCGTCCTTGTAAATATCCCTTCACCTGGAGTCTCTGGGTCTTGTAATGGCACCTCCTTTTCTGTCGTATTTACCTCTTCAAGTAAATTTTAAAACCTGAAGGACAAGGACTATGTTATTATCAGCACCTTGATTCCTCCAGGGCCTGGCTCTGTGCCTGTCTTCATGGCAACTAACCGGCTGCTGTTTGCACTACCTGCGTGGACTACTTACTCCATGGCCAATTTTTTTCTTTGTTATGAATGCTCAAAAAAGGTGCTATTCACATACACATACACACACACATACACACACACACACACACACACACAGACACATACACAGACAGACACACATACACATACACACACACACACAACCAAACATACATTCTCAAATCTAACCCACACCCATTCAATAGTTTTAGAGAGCTAAAGGGTCAGATAGGGCTGGGAGTTAGCTCAGTTGGTAGAGCGCTGCTCTGTAGTCTCTGAGGTCCCGGTTTCAATTCCCAGCACCACAAAAATGAGATAAGGGCGTGGCAATGCACTCCTGAGGCAATCCCGAAACAATCAGCTATTGAAAACCCTGTGAGGGTTGCTATGAGTTGGACACTATTCAATGACACCTAACAACAAAACAACAAAAAGTCAGCTATAGACTAGAATCATGTGCAGATTAGATTCCTGGTCAAGAGCTGGTTTGGGGGAAAATTATAGAACCAGTATACCTGTCATAAAAACAATACCATGCAATCATTTATTATGTTATAATCACCATTATCATTTATTCCTTCATCACCCTCACTGTCATCACTCGTAACTGAAACATTATCAGCGCTCTCCATCCCTTCACTGTCATGTTTATTCAGTCACCCTAGGAACAAGGAGCAGTTGAAGGAAAGGAGCAGATTAGAATTGTGAACTTTTTCCGTTTAAGGAATTACCAAAACCTGTTTGCAGATTGGATTCAGATATGGATCAGATCTGAGAATATACAGGATGTAGCCTCTCACTCTCACACATACGTACACGGAGTACTTAAATGGCTCTTTCCTCTCTCTGTGATCATATTATAAATAAACCCAAGGAGATAAGTCATTCAGGTAGTTCAGTGATTCAGTCTGTTATATCTCTGCTTCCTGTAACTAACCAGAAACTGAGAATTATGTCTTCTTTTCTATGACCTCATTTCCATTCTAGCTTCTTAGAATTTTCACTTTTTAGCTTACCCTACTTCCTGAGTTTAATAATACCTAATTGTACTATCCTTTTCTCCGTAGAGTTGAGGCATGGCAATAATGATAATCATGGATAATTGTATTCATTTCAAGACTTCTTACTAGTTGGAACGAGAGCAGTGTATAGTTAAGTAAATGGGGGTCTTTGCCACTATTCATTTAATGCAGTTCCATTCTGCAAAACCAGATATGATACTGAATTTATGAATAATATATGAAGTATGTGTGCCTGCAGCCGTAGCCCTGTGGAATCCGATCCCGTCGGATCTCGGAAGCTAAGCGGGGCCAGGCCTGGTTAGTACTTGGATGGGAGACTACCTGGGAACACCAGCTGCTATAGGCTTGGGAGGTGCGACCCAGCAACCCACTCCCAAAAAACAATCCACCATTGAAAACCCTATGAACAGCAGAGAAGCACTGACAATGATGTTTTGCTTGTTGTATGTAGGGTCGCTATGAGTCGGATACCAACTCGAAGGCACCTAACAACAACACATGAAGTTTTTATTCTCAAGCTGGTCACATTTAGTTGCTCTTACTATTTTTCAATGGGTTTAGAGGAGGGACAAAATACATTCTTGCCTACTCAGAAACATGTCATAAGCCAGCTCACTTTGAGTGTGTTGCTTTGGTGGGACAATACCTCAGCCAGTCCCAGAAAAGGGGTAGATAGTGTGAAGACAGTTCACTTGGGAAGCTTCACACAGAGTACATGCACTATCAAATGGTCCCGCTTTGTTTATGTGATGCTAAAGCAAAAGCTTGGAAAGAATGAAGCCACTCAGGGAGCTGGAGACCCTGGAGGAGGAGAGAGGAGACCATTGTTCTTGCTGGGCAGTTGTTCAACACTTCAGTTGAAGTTTTTGCTTAAAAATGTTTACAACCAAATAAAACAGAATCAACTCGTGGTAATGAGAGTCTGTCTATATACATAAAAGTACTATCCATTTATTTTCTTCTCTGTAGATAGACTATATGGTACTTATGTAAATTCTGACCCTAAACACCAGTAAAACAATTCTCTGATCTGACTAGAAAGGATTATGTAGCCTGCCTGCAAATATGAACTACAAAATAAATGCATGTTTCCAATGCAGTTGGCCTCAGCAGTCAACAGCCCTTGTATTTTAATAGTGAGGAAAGTGATTATGTTGTTAGTGTTGCTGTTGCTTTATAAAGAAAGCCTGGAATGGGGAGGAGGAGAAGACAAACCAACTGAGCCTGGTTCGCTAGAGGAATTTCCCTCAGCACAGGCTGCATCTGAAAATGGGCTCATTGTTGCAGAATGCTGGCACATTTCTTCTGGACTTGTCAGGGAACATGAGAGGGCGTAAAGAGAGAGCGCTCATAAATTATTTTATAAGAATCATCTTCTTGGTGTTTTGCACTTTGCAGAAGAACAAGTTCCATCGCAGTCTCGTGGGGATGGGTTTGGAGGTAAATCCAGAAGTTAATCCCCAGATGATTCATGCGAAGGGATCAAGGAAGATAGACTGATGAGCCAGCCTGCAGCTCTGGCTCCCGGAAGCTTTGTGTTGCCCACTTTCTGTTACCTGCGCTGTCCTTTTTCTGTTCCCCAAGGCAGTTTCTGGAGCTCTCTCCCACCCTACCTTCCTGCCCCTCCTCCTAGCAGTGACCTTGCTACTTGTTGCAGAGAGAAAATAGAGGACTTTGAAAAGTGCCTTCTCTCTGCTCTCTTTCTGTTTCTACAGAACATGGGAGTAATGGCTCTGCAGTTTCTCTGCTCTGCCACCGGCTCCTTCACAGTCCCGCTGGCCCTCTAGTCCTCAGCTCCTCTTCCCCAAATGTCCTCCCCTGGTCCTGCATCCTCTGTTGTTTTTGTCTAGTTTTTTCTCAGCTCTCCAAATTGCTTCAGGCTTTGCCATTCAAAGAGAACCACTTCTAATGCCCTATTTCTCCTTCAGATGACAGTCTCCTCATTTCCTTTTTCTTCTAAATTTTGGAGAAGTCCCCCTTTGCCATGTGCATGCCTTTAAGCCCCCATGAACCTGGCCTCACTCTATTCTTTAGAAATTGCTCTTGTTGAATTTCGCAGAGATGGAGTAGCGAGATCCGGCTACCTCTTTTCAGTCTTCATTTTGCCTGAGGTTCTCCCCAGCTTCACAACTCCACCCATTTCTTCCACTTTGAATCTTCTTTCTCTTTCATGTACTGTCTCTGCCTGTCACTGTTCATTTCTTCTTAACTTCCTTCATGGGTTCTTACTTTCCTACCTAACTTTTACTCCAGAAATGGCTTTTAACTCTAGCTGCCTCTTCTATGTTGACCCCTACTACCACTGTCTTAATTTGGAACTTCATTATTGTTGTTAGACGGTGTCAAGTCAAGTCTATGTACAACAGAATGAAATACTCACCACATCAACACTGTGCAGGCACACAATCTTTTTTATGTTTAAGCTCATTGTTGCACCCACTGTATCAATCCATCTAGTTGAAGGTCTTTTCTTTGTTGACCCATTACTTTCCCAAACATGATGTCCTTCTCCAGGGATTGGTCCCTCCTGACACATGTCCAAAATATGTAAGATTCAGTCTAGCCATCCTTGCTTCCAAAGAGCACTCTGATTGTACTTCTTCTAGGACAGATCTGTTGGTTTGTTTGGCAGTCCACAGTATATTCAATATTCATCTCCAGCACCATAATTCAAAAGCATAAATTCTTCTTTTGTCTCCCTTATTCAATGTCCAGCTTTCAAAAACCATATGATGCAACTGAAAATACTATGGAATGAGTCAGGAGCACCTTTGTCTTCAATGTGACATCTTTACTTTTCAACACTTTAAAAAAGCCTTTTACAACAGCTTTTGCCAATGCAAGGCCTCTTTTGATTTCTTGACTGCTGCTTCCACAGGTATTGATTATAGAACAAAGCAAAATCTTGGACAAGCTCAATCTTTTCTCCATTTATCATGAAGTTGCTTACTGACCAAGTTGTAAGGATTTTTGTTTTATTGATGTTAAGATACAATCCACAATCAAGGCTGTGTTCTTTGAACTTCATCAGTAAATGTTTCAAGTCCTCTTCAGTTTCAGCAAGCAGAGTTGTGTCATCTGCATAATATAGGTTGTTAATGAGTCTTCCTCCAATCCTGATGCCATTTTCTTCTTCGTAAAGTCGAGCATCTCAGATTATTTGCTCAGCATAGAATGGTCCATGTACAGATTCCTCATAAGAACAATTAAGTGCTCTATTATTTTCATTCTTTGCAATGCTATCCATAATTTGTTGTGAGCCATGCAGTCAAATGCCTTTGCATAGTCAACAAAACATAGATAGACATCTTTCTGGTATTCTCTGCTTTCAGATATCCATCTGACAGCAGCAATGATGTTGTTCCACATTCTTTTCTGAATCCAGCTTGACTTTCTGGCAGTTCCCTGTCAATATACTGCCACAGTCACTTTTGAATGATCTTTAGCAAAATTTTACTTGCATGAGGTATTAATGATATTGTTCAATAATTTGTGCATTCAGTTAAATCCCCTTTCTTGGAAATAGGCACAAATATGGATCTCTTCCAGTCAGTTGGCCAGATATCTGTTTTCCAACTCTCTTGGCATAGACAAGTGAGCACCTCCAGTGCTGCATCTTTTGGAACCTCAGCATTTCTCATTTGAACCTCCCCAGGCATTCCATATATGCTGTCAGAACTGGGTAAAAGCAAATACTATTGCTTCCCCCACATTCCTAGCAGCTCCCATGGACTCTGTTCTGTGAGCCAATTCTAATCCAAGGTCTTCAGCTGGAAGCATTGTGCCCTTCTCTTCCCCCTGCACCCCAAGATCCTACATTAGGCTCACATACGCTTCCTCAACCTCCCCCCAGGTGCTCTACTATCTTATGTCTCTGCACTTTCATAGATGCTTTCTAGTCTCCCCTGCTTCTTCATAGCCTTCAAGATGCTACCTAGAGAACTTCTCTCCTGGGTAGTTGGTCACTTGCTGTTGAAGTTGAACTTGTACATTTGTCATCTCTGTCTTCTTCTAGGACTTCAGAAAATATGATAATTAAGTCAGATCCATATCTGCCTTCTCTATTCTTAAGTTCCAGGACTACAAAGGCTTTGTCCTTTCCTTCCTCATCTATTCTATTCCCATTATACCCTCTGTATTTGCTGTGTGGATTGTTGTGAAGATGCTCAGGATAGTGAGTGTGATTCTCCAGTGTGATTGTACCCCTAGAACCTTTAGCAGTGTCTGGATATATTTGGGTTGTCACATCTTGGGGCTGCCACTGTTATCTGGTGGGTGGAAACCAAAGGTGCTATTAAATATGTCAATGCACAGAACAGTCTCCACCCCCAAAGAAGAATTACCTGACCAAAAGTATCATAGGAGCGTAGCAAGTTGCCAAGTGTATCTCACCTTATCACTGAGTTCAATAAGTATTGCTTAGCAGCAGATATATACAGAACATGGTGCAATATATGTCATTAAATACCTGTCTTTAAAGAACTTTAGTCTAAAGGGAAAGAGGATATGGGGAACTATTGCTCATCCTACACCTGTTATGTACCAGAAGGCACTATTAGGCACCACATGTATGGTTCAGAACTAACATCACAACAAGCATATTATAAGGCAGATGTGATTCATACCCATTTTAACAATAAAGAACTTGAAGTCCAAAGTCACTCAACTAGAAAGTGATAGAGGGAAAGTATAAGCCTGGAGTTAAGTGACTCCACCACCCATGTTCTTTTCTCATGGTGCCTCTGATTAGGTAGATTTACCAATATTCACATAAGCATAATACAAGGCACAGTAAAGTCAGGACTATACAGAGACACGAGTAGAGTTTAGAGCGTGGGAAGGGATCAAGAAAGGCTATGTAGAAGAGGTGACATTTGGGATGTATTTTGGATAATATGTAGAATATGCAAATAGAGACAACTGGAAGAAGTTTCAGATATGGAGACAAACATGACCACATGTACAGAAACAGAGCACTATGTGTCATGTTCAGCCAGATGGCGGGGGCTGATTGGTCGTAAACAGAACGTCTATTTTGAAGTAGACATGATGCAATAGGAAGGGATTCAAAATGTGAATTAAAAGACTTCTGTCTCTTACGAGCAGAATGACTTTGGCCAAGTTACTTAAACTCTTGGGGCTTTAATTTCCTCACCCATAAAGGCAGGAGAGAGTTCCTTCATGGGATTATGGAAATGTGTGTGTGTGTGTGTGTGTGTGTGTGTGTGTTATGACAAAAAATACAGTGAATGTTTAAGTAAAAAAATTATTATAGTAAAAGACACATTGCCATTAATCCTCCTCAAAATACTCTGCCTGGCTTTAAACACATTTATGCCATCATTCTCACCACTTTATAAAGCCACCTATAATGGAGAGGTTTCAGCTGAGCTTCCAGACTAAGATAGACTAAGGAGAAGGACCTGGCAGCCCACTCAAGAAACAATTAGCCATTGAAAACCCTGTGAACAGCAGAGAAGCATTCAGAGATATAGTGCTGGGAAATGATCCCCCCAGGCTGGAAAGCATTCAAGAGATGACGGGGGAAGAGTTGCCTCCTCAAAGTAGAATCGATCTTAATGGTAGGAATGGGGTAAAGCCCCTGGGACCTCCTTTTGCTGATGTGACACAACTCAAAATGGTGTCTGGAACAATGGACTCAAACATACAAAGATCATGTGCATGGCACAGTGTGGGGTAGTGTTTGATCCTGCTGTACTCAAGGTGGCTATGAGTTGGACCCAACCTGATGGCACCTAACAACTGTAGATGGGGTTTAGCTCAGTTGGTAGAGTGCTGCTCCACACTCTCTGAGGATCTAGGTTCAATCCCTAGCACAACAAAAACAGGAGAAGGACATGACAATCCACTCCTGAAGCAATCCTGAAATAATCAGCCATTGAAAACACCATGAGGGTCACTGCAAGTCAGACTCAACTCAATGGCACCTAAAAACAACAATAAATATATACATATATAAATTCTAAAGCACTGATCTATGCTAAAGCCTCTGACTTGTGAGAGAGATGAAGTAGTAGATTGGTTCTATATTGGTCTACTTAGTTTTGCTATTGTTTTTGTGGTGGTTGTTAATTTGGTAAGTGATGGAGATCCACTCACTTTCTGAGTAGGGACAGGGCACGATCAGAGTGGAATCTTAGAACACTCAGTAGGTGAAATGGAAATAGAGGTAATACCGAAGAGGGGCTAGAGACTTTTGCAGTAGTTGAGGCAAACGGTAACATAGGGTAACACAGGATGGAGGCAGAAAGGGAGGAAATGAGATACAAGAAATGAGGATTAGTTAGTCCTGGCACTTGAGTGAATGTGTAAGATGTTAGATGGGAAAAATGAACATGCTCATTTGAGATCAAAATTGGATTCTGGAGAGAATGTGGGATCATTAAAGAGAAAGCAAATGGTGATTTTGGAGTGGTATATAGGCATCCAGGTAGAGGTGTTCAGAAGGCAGAAGGAAATGCAGAAGGTGTGGAGCTTAAATAAGAGTCCAGAGCTGGAGGAGGACAGTGACAGCCAAGGTTGAGGCAGTGGACGGGCATCGCCAAGGGAAGAGGAGAGAAACACCGGAGGCAAAGGATGGTAGCCTGTGAGGTGTTAGTTCATCTGGAGGCAGGAGGAGAAAATAAGACGTGTTTAGGAAGAGGCTAATAGACTTCTAGAGAGAAGCAGAGCTCAGGATCATGAATGCCAGGAAGGACGGGCTTCATGGGAGTGAGTGGGAAACAGTGTGGGCCGTTGTGAAGAGGTCGATGAGGGCTGAGAAGTGGTCATGGGCTTTGCAGGTTATACAGTGGACAGTCGACATTTCTAGCATGTGTTGTGAGTAAAAGCCACATCACTGAAGGCTGGGTGCAAAGACAGAGGCGTTTACTTCTGAGGATAATAAAGCAATGTGTGCTTTCATTTGTTCTCCATGGGGAAGAAATGAGTGTATTCATTGGTAAGGGAGGAAAAGCATACAGATCCAGAAATTGTTGACAAAGGCAAGAATAGTCAAGGGAGCCACATTTTGCAATAAACAAGCAAGAAGTCAGGCTAGGGCCCTGGGAGGACCTTACAGGAAAGAGAAACTGTAGAGGGAAAAACAGATTCTGAAGTACAGAGAGGCCCCCGTGTTCCCAGTAAAATAAGGTTGAAGCATTTGGGGGATGAGAGTGGAGCACTAAGTTTGAGAACAGAGGAAGTTTGCAGCACCTGCTAGGGGAAGGGGAAAGGAGCACCCAGCACCAGCAGGTGGCTATCCACTCTCCAGCCTCCCAGCCACACAGCTTTGTGACAATTTGGCAGCTTTAATACACAGAGACCAGCTGAAGAACGCACCTGCTCCCCAACCCCACACATGCCCTTTTAGATGCTGTTTACGCTGTGGTTTAGAATACTCCATACACTTAGATTCCTCGGATGTCTCTTGGGTCATCTCACCAACTAGACATTTTGCCTGTGCTCCTCCATGGGGGCATGGCACGTCCCTCAGCAGATGGTATCCGTGTAGTGCCAGGCACAGTGGCTGTCAGTTGAGCTGGACCGGCCCTGTCCCTTTCTTGCAAACCTGCCCCAGCATAGCCCATGTGCGTCCCCATGACCCAGACATCACCTGGATGTCTGGCCAGCAGCCAAACTCTCCTGCACCAAGACGGGAGGAAGACAGCAGGGAGGTGGGCCAGAGGGAGCGACACGAGAGAGGTGCATCTTCCACCCAGGTGTGGGCCATGTGCCTGTTCCGCTGGGGAGTGGAGAGGAGCCAGGGACTGTACCGGAATGAGACACTGGGGCCCCTGCACCTTGGCTCGCAGCTCTCTGGGTCTCGGGCCAGCACTGTAAGGCCTGGCTGGCTGTGTGTCCTGGGTTTGGCTTGAGGTCTCCTGGGCTCTCAGCAGCCTGTCCTTCTTTGCTGCAGCCTGATTTAGTTTCCGGCCCTCCCTGGCAGCCCAAGGATCCTGCACACAGATCTCAGGGGGCCATGTGGAGGCCTGGAGGGATGCACGTTTCCACCCCTGTTCTGGAGTGCCTGGCCTGCATTCTGCCTTCTGCCTTGACCCCCTGAGACTCCACTCGCCCCTCAGCCTGTCACATGGACACGCGCCATGCTTTTCTTCATGGAGGCCAAGTTCTTTGCTTTTCTTCCGGAGGAACCCCAGGCCCCTGCATGGGGGCGTATCAGCTGAGTAACATTAGCAGCATTGTTTCCACAGAAAGTACTAGAGAAAGTGCTTTTCCCTGTCCTTGGAAAAAATAATAGTAACAGTGAGGGTTGCTGTGTAGTCGGGGTGAGGAGGTGGAAAGGGAGAGGGCCAATTTTGACTCCCCGCTCCCCAGAGGGCAGGGCAGAAACAGAATGGAGGAAGTGAGCAGCAAACTGCACCCCATGGAACCCAAGAGACGGGGACCATGAGGACTTTGGGTTCCACTGGTATGCTGTAAAATCAAAGAAGACCAGACCAGGCAGAGGAGGAAATGTCAAAAGTGGCAGATTCACAGAGGATGGCGCAGTGCTGTGCATTTGTTTTAGGAATGAACACGGGCCACCAATGGTCTAGAGCACTGGACTAATGGAGGTGTGCGGTGACTTTCAGTGGAGGTGGCCAGGGTCAGATGGGATTGGCTGACTTTGGGCACTGGCTCCATGGGCTCCGAACCTGGGCTGTGTTTTAGAGTAGCCATCCAGCTGGCAGAGGGGTCTCAGCAGCAGCCTTTATGGGGGTGGAAGGAGCATTTTGATTCTCTTCCCTTAAGTAAGAGGCAGCCCAGACAGCCTGTCCCACTGTAAGTCCTTCAGCCTTCCCTGGTCTCACCTGTAGGAAGAAGGCCTTGAACTCGTTGATCCTCTGAACTGTGAAACCCCCTTGTCCCAGAACACTTCCAGGCTATTCCCTCCATGGAAGTTCTCTGATCCAGGGTTAAAATAGACCCTCGTGTGGTTTAAATACCCCAGCTCTGGGCAGGACAGCTGTGGGCTGGGGAGAAGGAACCCTCCACCCAGCACAGGGAAGAGTGTCAACTCAAGTTGGGGTGGCACATACGATTTTTGTCTTAATGACATTTTTGCCAGATTTGTGCAGAATTACTTAGCACCTTCATGTCTAGTGACTGCCACCACAACATTAGGTGAAAACAAGTTCAGGCTTTGTGATCATAACAACATCTGGAGAAGGGCAAACGGCAGATAACGTCACAAGGTAACCGTCTGGGTAAACCCAGCTGTCTCACAAAGGAGCAGAGTTTGGTGAAGGAGCATCATTCCAAAAGTCTCGTCAAAAGATCCGTGGCATAGCCAGGTGCAGTAATCCCAGCGACTTGGGAGGCAAAGGCAGGAGGATCACAGGTTCGAGGCAGGAGGCAGCCTTCATAACTTAGTGAGACCCTGTCTCAAGATAAAAAATAAAAAATGGGCTAGAGGTGCAGCCCAGTGGTAGAGTGCTTACAAAGTATGTACGAGACCCTGGCTTCAACCCCACACACTGCAAAGAAAAAAAAAGTCTGTGATGTGATCTCTCATAAGTAGGAAGCACCCTGGCTGATTAGGTGAGGTACCAGACGGCAGCTTCCGTGGAAGAAAAGGGTTGGTACTGGCGGGCTCTTGTTTACAGTTCTTTTCAGGGTTGCACATTTCATTCCCTTGTTCTGTTTCAATTTGGTGTGTGGAGTTAAACCCTGTATTTTTCAGGGAGAAGAAGGATGGGTTTGTAGCAATATCAAAGCATATCTCTTGCATTGTTTTTGAACAGAGATTAATTCTCTTCCACTTGTTTCATTGATACAGACTTTGCCAAAATGTCACCCGATCCATAGGCAAATGCCAAGCAAATGCAGTGTGGTTAAAAGACTGCTCACAAATAGAACTTGGGAAAAGCTTTTTGTTAGAAACCTAAATAACATCCTGTGTCAAAACAAATGTGACAATAGGCTATTATTCCTTGCCCCATAATAGCATGTTGTCACTTCTTTGTGTCCTGCATGAATGAGGGATGGGAGGCGATGTGGGGGAGGCTGCTGAAACCCCAGAGAAGCACTTCATGGTTCTGCATTTTCTAAAGCAGCAACTGCTCCTTGGGGAGGTAACCAGAGGTTCATCCCTGCAGGTACCCGGCCACAACCTCGTGTTCATTTCCAGAGAAGAGCCCTGAGGTTGCCAGAGAACACCAGCTACAGCGACCTGACTGCGTTTCTCACGGCCACCAGCTCCCCCTCGGAGGTGGACAGCTTTCCCTACTTGCGAGGACTGGATGGAAATGGGACAGGTAATTTGAGTCTCTTCTCTTCCCGGGTGGGGCTTCTGGGCTTTATTCTTTATATGTGGATTTTGGATGTGGCTGGAGACATTAGGACTAAATGAGAGAAAAGCACTGACATTGCAAGGGGAGATCTCTTTCTGCAAGGTCAAGTGTGTGGACACTGTTAACCTTCGACCGGCATAACCAGGAATTCAGTCCACACCACTGCAGAATTGCATCTTAGCAAATTGATCTCCTTGAGCCTTTCTAGGGTTACCAGTGACCTGAAGCACTTTCTCTGGGCTTTCCTTTGCTGGACCAAATATTTCAATTCAGCTGAAATTGTACTTTTTTTTTTCTTAAATGGGAGATCAGAAGTAGGGGATTTATGCCCCTCTGACTTCCACCTCACCCCATTTGTCTCTGGAGTATATGATTAGTGGCACAGCAGGCTGTTCTGCTGCCTTGGAGGAGATGTACAGCCCCACCCACCAACCATGTGTCACAGCTGGGAGGGGAAGGGATGGTCCACGGTCTCATCCAGAGAAGAGGAAATGGTGCTCCACTCCCACCGCACATAGAGCATGTACGAGTGGGCAGCGTCTGCTGTCTCCCATCTGTGTCCATCCAGATTCCCCCACATCTGTCCTTTCTCTGCGCTTGCTATCTCTATCTTCCTTTCTCTTCAAAGGGAATTGGGAAGGGCTCCACGGGTGGGGGAAGGGGGGGTTCTTGGCATGCCAAAGAGTAGCCGGGCTTTGAAGTTGATTTGGAATCTTCTTCTGGTAGTTCTCCGTAGTCAGCTCCGTTCTTGTCACTATTCTGGCATGACACATAGAGCCACAAGATAAGAGAAACTAAGAGCCACCAGCCAGAAAATGTGTGATAATTCCTTATCAGAGAAAGACTGCAGACGCGTGCCTCCCACCTCCATTCACATCCAGCAGCACAGTTTTCTGGAGCATTTAGTGATGACATGGTCCCCAGTGCCCCCTGGTCAGAAGAGGGGCCAGGATCCTGGAGTTCGGAATCATCTTCTTGTCTCTCCTACATTGTAGAATTAGATAGACACGGCATAAAATTGAAAACCAGCCATTCAGGGATAAGTCCTGCTAGGTAAATTATTGCATTTCCCAAGGATATTTTTATTAAATTTCTCTTAATTTTCCAGGACTTGATATGAGCTGATGATTCTGAAAAAGCTTTTAAACATCATATATCTGGTCCATTTTGCCACATGTTAATAAATTTCTAGTTGGAGATCAAGGTTATGGTGGTGATTTCTTATTCACTTTTGCTGCCTGTGTGGTCCTTATTTTGCTAAATAGTTGATAAATGTTTCTCCCTTTAATTTTTGCATGCTGATGATGTGATTACTGTGTCAGTCATTTGCCATTGGACGGATGTATAGTGCTTATCTTTATTAAAATTCTTTGGAGACAATGTTGACTTTTGCTTTAAGTGTGCAGGAGAAAAAAAGCATTGCTTCAGGAGCCTACTGACGTCAAGTTTGAGACTTATCACAACCTCCATTCAGTCTGCATTCAGGAACACAGTCATAAAACCCCAACTCAGAGGGACAACCTCATTCCTCAGAGCGCATTAATTTTTCTGTGTCCCGCTTCCAATAGCTCTTGAATAAATGATGAAATCTGAGCAGACTGAGGGAAAGAGACACAAAGACACAGGACTATTGACTTTTTAGAGGTGTTTGTTTTATTTTAAAATCAGTCTATTTCAGAGGAAAGAGAGAAGGTCTTTAGAAGGTGACATTAAACTTCTTTCCCACTGAAATAGCTGATAAATTGCCCTGGATAGGATCCGACTTTCTCTGTAGCCTCCCAGGAAAGGCATCAAGCCCACAGGGTATTCACACAGTCCCTGGGAGACCCAGAAGCCTGGCCTCTAGGGTGCACAATGCAGCAATCCCCAGCTCAGTGCTGGCCCCACATTTATGCACAGCCTCGCTCTGTCCCACCTTACTTGCCTCCTGTTTTATAAAAAGGATCTAAGGGGCACTAGGGCTGGGATTTAGCTCAGTTGGTAGAGCACTGCGCTGCAGTCTCTGAGGTCCCGAGTTCAATTTCCAGCACTGCAAAAATGGGAGAAGGGCCTGCCAATCCACTCCCAAGGCAATCCCAAAACACTCAGCCATTGAAAACCCTATGAGGGTCTCTATGAGTCAGATACTGATTCGATGGCACCCAACAACAACAACAAGAGGCACTAAGCCCTTGGTTCAATCTCTAGCACCATCAAAAAGGGAGGGGTGCTGGGGCTGTGGCTGAGGCTGAGTTGTAAAGAAAGCACTTGCCTGACATGCACAAGGCCCTGGGTTTGATCCCCAGCACCAAAAAAAAAAAAAAAAAAAAAAAAAAAAAAATCCTGTGGTAGATCAGGTAGGCCTGTAATCTCAGCACTTAGTGGGGGCTGGGGAGGTAGAGGACAGAGGCAGTAGGATCACAAGTTCAAGGCCAGCCCCAACTATATAGTGAGACACTGTCTCAAAAAATAAAATAAATGGATGAATAAAATAAAAGACATTTAAGGGATTTCAGCTTGGGAGAGCTGCTACTAGACATGTCTGTGTGATGACAGGTCATGACTGGACATCAGCAAAGGTGATAGGGAGGGAAAGGGAAAGGTTTCTTGAAGTGTTACATGGGCAGTTGTGTCCAGTTTATAGAAAGCCTTGAGTTGTAAGTAGAGAAAGCCAGTCACATGGAAATTTCAACCACTTCCTGCTTTTTCTTATCCCATCTATTTGCTCCATAGCTTCCTGGCATTATGAAGGGACACAGATCCCACCAACAGGCCAGGGATGTTGTACCTTCTAACATTACAGAACTACTCTGTTGGTATTCACCTCTGGGGTCTTGTCTTGTCTTGTCTTCTCTTGTCTTGTCTTCTCTTTTTTCTTTTCTTTTCTGTAACAGTGCTAGGGGGTTGAACCCAGGGTATCACACATCCCAGGCAAGTACTGTACCACTGAGCTGTAACCCCAGCCCCTTTTTTATTTTTTATTTTAAGACAGGGTCTCACTAAGTGGCACAGGCTTCCTCTGGCCTCAAACTTGGGATCCTCCTGCCCCAGCCTCCCAAGTTGATGGGATTACAGGCATGTCCCACATTCCCTGGCTCCCCTGAGTCTAAAAGAAATTATTTCCACTAATAATTCCAGAAGACATAGAAGGGTCAATAAAATGACTAAGGTGTGATATTTCTAAAACCCTAAAACATTGGTACATGCTGATTATCTTATATCCAAAATACTTGGGATCAGAAGTGTTTTAGATTTTGGAATGTTTTTGGATTTTTGTATATTTGCGTAGACTTCACTGGTTGAACATCATGGCAGTTTTGGATTTTAGAGCATCTCAGATTTCTTATTTTTCAATCAGGGATGCTCAACCCTATACTAGAATGTAAAACCAAACAGAATCCTAGTGGGCTGAGCAGAACCACTCATGTTATAAGCAACCAACTGATCCAAGACCCAAGATAATACCGTTTATCTCCTTCCTCTATCCTTAGCATTCTCCCCTGCTGCTTTGGCCTGACACCTGTCTTTACTTGGACATAAGGGGCTGGATAATGTCCAGATGGGACAGGAAGGAAAGCCTAGTTTACACACAGAACTCACTATTTTGTATAGAATTGGGATCTTATATAAGATTGGAAGGAAAATAATTTAGCCCTTAAAATCTGACTTGTTCTAAAATAAAGAAAATGGTAAGGAAGAGGGAGAGCCATGGAAAAGACCACTGAAGAAAGAGCCCTCCAGGAAGCAGAGGTGATTACCTGCAATGTCTTAAGACAGCTGGAGAGCTTCTAAAGGAGCATATCATGGCAGGAACCTAGTGCATATCACTTCCGATGAATATGCTCATTTCTGCAATGCTTACTTATTTATGAATATTTACAGCCAAGAATATTTATGTCCATATCCCAAGAAGGCATCTCATACACCCTTCGTAGTTGTGAAGATAAGAAAAACCAGCCCCCAGAGGAGCCAAGTAACTTGGCAGAGGCCACATAGGTAGTTAGCAACACATCTGTAGTGGGACCCCATCTCCCTGGGCCAGGGAGGTTCAGGATCATGGAAAGGGAGAATAGAAAAGTCCTGGGAGAGCAGAAAGGAGGTGCTACTTCCAGGGCTTTCTACTCCATCTACCTACCACCTACCTATACAGACTTCCTGCATGGGAGTTAATGGAAGGAAACAGCACCCTCTTAAGAGAAAACATTATTTCTAAGTTGTTTATTCAGGGTCCAGTAAGTTACTTCATGTCTCTACTATAGTTTTAAGTTATGTCTTGTTGGGAGCCTCTGAAAGACCTAGAATGGCATGTTGTAGATGTGGTTTGTGACTGTGTGACCTTTAAGCAGTTGGCACACATATGTCTTAATCCACAACATAGTTTGGACAGAGGCATGGTAAATTCTGGGCTTTGGTTTTCTTTATCTTAAAATGAAATGGCCAGACTGCAAGATTTATAAACTTGAATCTGTGATTCTACCTTAGACCTTTCCATGAACTCTCTCTTACCAAGGCTTTCCCTTCACTGAGAAACAGAGATGAGAGTAAATGGTGAAAGGTACTATTGCCCTTAGCTCTTTATAAGTTGCTCTGTGATGGATTTAGCTGTGAAGTCATTGTTGAAACTTGCAAATGTATTAGATTTGCTTGACATGTTTACAGTTAGTTCAAATTGGAGGTTGGCATTAGCTCAAGTCCTTAGGTAAGTATATAAGTAGCCAAGTAAGATGTCCTGTCGATTACATTCTGATGTGGCTTAACATTGTTTTTATCACTGTGTGTTTGTCGTTCTGTTCAAGGAAAGATGCAAAATTATTACTGTGTATTTCCTGTGATATTATATTTCACTAGAGACAAATCTAAAATTGATTTCTTAAGTATATAAATATCACTCTCCTCAGCATTCCCTGGTTTATCTGTAGACAGTCAGGAAAGCATCAGCTTGCATAAAAGGTCTCTAATGGGGAGTAATTGGAATATTAAACTCCTTTTAAACTGACCAAAATAACAATAGCAAATAAGGTAACTCATACATATTTCAAGTCCACGTTTCAATAGTATACTTTTTGGCAGAAGTAAATTAGTATTTTGAAGCAATGAAGAAGTTTGCTATTAAAAAATAGTCTCTAAAACATCTGTTTTCATGATGACAGCCTGTCATCAACGTAATTAGCATGTGCGTGAGGCTCTTTCATGTAGGAGGTATTTTCAGTGGCTTCTACCTACACCTTCATCTTGCATTATAGAAAAATCCTTCTCAGTGAGTGTGGTGGTGCACACCTCTAATCCTACCACCTGGAAGGCTGAGGTGGGAGGATCACAAGTTTGAGGCCACTCTGAACTACATAGTGAGACTGTCTTGAAAAAGAAAGAAGAAAGAAAAGTCTTTGCTTTTCAAGATCCCTTTGAAAGCAGATAGAATTGGCAAACCTGAGCATGGATCCCTGCTCTGCCACTAACTAGTGAATGGGCTTCTTGCAGCTACCATTACTGCCCTCTCTAAGCCTGTTTCCTTATACAATGGGGCTTTTACCTGCCTTGTGAGGGTGTGTTGAGGGTTATTGATGGAAAGTATTTCCTTCAGTCCATGGCACCTAGAAGGTTCATCTCAGTGAATGGCAGTGGGGCCATTCTTTCATCAAGGGTTTCTGCAGCCCCATGTGTGTGCACATGATGAAGAATGCCTCTTCCTTCTAGGAAACAGCACCAGGTATGACCTGACCCCTGTCACGGCTGTCAGCGTACACTTACTCAGCAGTAATGGAACGCCAGTGCTGGTGGATGGTCCCATCTACGTCACCGTACCCCTGGCCACACAGAGCAGTCTGAGGCACAATGCCTATGTTGCAGCGTGGAGGTTTGACCAGAAGCTGGGTAAGTGAGAATCTTCAGGCACTGTCCTGTCTTTGGAGTTTGATAGTTTTGGTTGTTGACTTTTATTTATTTATTTATTTTTTGCACATTTAAGCTAATTAACATAAAAAGAATCTTCAAAGGTTATGAGAGCTAGAATTGGCTGTCCTAATCTTTATCCTTTTATTCTTCAGAAGGTTGTCTGATCTCTCATGGTCCTGTGGTCTTTTCTTTGTCTTCTGCAAAAGGAAAAACATTGGCCAACATTATGCAAAACAAAGAAAAATTACCCATGATCCTGCCACCTAGAGAAAAGTGCTGATATATTATGAATTCTATCCTAGTCATCTCATTGTGCATATAGGTATTAGTTATCACTTGCTGCATAACAAATTAACATTTAGCAGCTTAAAATAATAATGAGTATCTTTTGTCCCACGGTTTCTAGAGGTCAGGAATCCAGGCATAACTGAGCTGGGCAGACCAGGCTATGGTCACCAGCAGGGCTGCTGAAGCTGAATCTCAAATGAAGTTCAGCTGGGGTGAGCAAGCAAGCTTCAGGACTCATGTGGTTTGGGGCTAGCCTTAGTTACCCTCGCCAGCTGTTGCCAGATGCTTTGGTTCCTTGTCACATGGTCCTTTTCATTAAGGTGCTTACAACATGGCAGTTGGCTTTCCTCTGAGCCAGTGACCCAAAAGAAAATAAAAAATAAAAACTTAAAGCATAAGTGCCCAAAAGGGAAGCCACCCGAGGGGTTGTCATCTGTCAGAAATTTTAGCTGAAATAGTATGATATGATAGACATTGTTCTATAACTTTCTTTTGAAGTCATTGCAAGAGCATAAATATCTTTCCATAGCATTAGTTATTATTCTGCAATATCCGTTTGGGTGATGGATAGTATTCTGTTATTTGGATAAATCATAATTTGGTTCATCAACTCCCTATAATTAGGAGAAAAGAAATATTACTCTTCTAATGCCATGATACGTATCTTTGTGCTAAATTTTCATGTGCAGGTATGGTTATGTTTTAGGGGTTTCCTATACACCTTGGGTTCCCTGTACTGTGAAAGTCAAGCCTGAAAATTCCAGTTTTCAAGTACCCCAATTCAGAATTTAGAACTTTTAGACCATGCATAAAGATTAATGGGCGATTTTTTACATTGTCAAGTATATTTTCCAAGATACTTAATTCCTTGAGTCAGTCAAACCGTGGTTCTAAGAATTATATTTGAAAATAAGTGCATGCTGGGCTTTGGGGAGTGGGATTTGTTTTGCTTTGTTTAACCCTCCAAATAATTAATAGGCTATAATTATTTGTGAGGATCACATTGATTTGACTAGATGTATTAAGCTTGACCCCTCACCTGTCAGTTTGCCATACTATGGGGGCTTGTGTGTTGCTGTGATGCTGAAAGCTATGCCACCGGTATCACAGATACTAGCAGTGCCACCCATGGTGGACAGGGGTCAGCTGAGCTTCCAGACTAAGACAGATGAGAGAGAAGGACATGGCAGCCCACTCCCCAAACACCCAATAGCAACATTAAGCTTGACGTTGTTAAACAGATTGTGATGTCATGTTAATACATCCGGCACTAAGGAAATCAGGCACTTCATTGCTCATGTGTATCCCTGATGACTCAATAATTTGGGAGGACATCGTGGTTATGATCCAAACAGAAAGTGCACCAGGCCTCCAGGACAGGCAACTTGAGGGCCGTGGGACTGGATCCTAGAAGCACTCAAGACCTCTGAAGGGAGAAAGGAGACGGATAGAGAGGAATGGATAGGAAGTAGAAAGGAACATGGAAGTAACATGAGTTTTCTTCCTAAAAGCCTGGGTTCTGCCACTTCAAAAACTTTAATCCCACCTTGGGCAAGGCACGTGTGCTTCTTTTCGCATTTGTTAGACTTGTGCATTTGCAGAGACCGATTCTCTCAGATGTTCTGCCTTTCCTTGTTACTCCTCCCAGTGGCTCTGAACACACTCGATCCATGCTCTGAAGAGGCAACAGAGCTTATGGTTTAGCGCAGGGACTCTGGACACTATGGACTGACATCCCAGCTCCATCACCTTCAGTCCTGTGGCCCTGGCCAAGTTCCTTATCCTTTCTGTGCCACAGTTTCCTCAGCTATGGAATGGGTATAACAAGGATACCAGCTATTGTAGTGAGGCATGTATTAGGGTTCTCCAAAGAAACAGGGGGCTGGGGTTTAGCTCAGTTGGTAGAGTGCTGCTGTGTACTTTCTGAGGCCATGGGTTCAATCCCCAGCACTGCAAAAGTGGGAGAATGGCGTGGCAATCCACTCCCAAAGCAATCCCGAGACAACCAGCCATTGAAAACTCTATGGATAGCAGAGAAACACTGACATAGTGCCAGGAGTGGCACAGGGTCGAGGAAGGTTTCACTCTGTGGTACATAGGGTCGTTATGAGTCAGACCCAGCTCAGCGGCACCTAACAACAAACAACAGAGAAACAGAACCAACAAGCTTAACAAGATGGAGAGACAGACATAGAGAGACAGAGACAGAGAGTAAGTGCATGAGAGCAAGAGAGAGAGATTGAGAAAGACCGATTGGAAAGGCTTCACTCACACAGTTGAGGAGCCTGGCAAGTCCAAAATTGCAGGGTAAGATGACAGACAAGAGATCCAGAGAAGAACTGATGTTGCAGTTTGAATGCAAAGGTTTTCTGCTTCCTTGAGGGACCTCATGCTTTCTCTTAAAGGCTCCACCTGATTGGCTAAGACCCATCTATGTTATGGAGAGTGATCTGCCTCACTCAAAGTCTGCTGATTTAAGTGCTAATCTCAATCTCAAAATACACACAGACGAATTTGATGAAATATCAGGAGGCCATGACCTAGCCAAGTGGACACATACAAGTCAGTATCACAAGAGTGCCTGAGTCAGTATTTGTGAGACACTGGTCATGGTGCCTGGCCTGTAGCAGGGTTTAGCCTAAGGGCTTATGGAGAAGACAAAGGTCTCCCCGCTCCGCACAAACATTTCCCCAGTGGTGCCATCCAAACCACTCACCCAAGTTTCCCATGGCCCACGTTTCTTGAGAGATTGTTCTCCACGTGCTGTTTCTGCCTCCACGCCCCCCATGGTTCCTCTTCAGCCTCCCAGGATCCTGAAAGGAATGTCATTTACCCCAGCAGCAGCTGCCTGATTGTGCAATCAGGTGACTCCTCATCCTCCTTGGTGTCCCTGCAGCACTCAGTGGCTTCCTTTCCTCTGACTCAATGTCCCCCTAGGTCCACCTTCTCTGCCTGCCCCTGGGCTCATCCCTGTGTCCAGTCTTGACTGTTTGAGCCATCACTGGGGCATCTCACCACTTCCCACAGGCCAGCAGCTACTGTTTCTGACAATCTCAGACACTTGGATGTCCCACAGGAAATTCAAGGTCAGCCTGCTAGAAACAGATACCAGTTCCCCTCACTCAGCCCTCTATTCCCGCTCATTTCAGTGTCTCTGTTCTTGGTTAACAGTGTTGTCCCCACCTTGATGTACCACCATGCCACCCCAGCCCTAAAAGCAACAGAGTCAACGCACCATGGACCGAAGCCCCTGAAATCATGTTGTTCTTAGGGTCAAAGTCATAGCGACCCTATGAACAACAGAAGGAAACACACCCCAACACTGCCATACCAGCACTATGGCAGTGCTTCTCTGCTATTTGTAGGGTTTTCAATGGCTGTTTGATTTTTTGGGGAGTAGACTGCCGGGTCCTTCTCCCAAGCCTCCAGCACCTGGTGTTCCCAGGTGGTCTCCCATCCAAGGACTAACCAGGCCCGATCCTGCTTAGCTTCCAAGATCAGAATCAGATGCCAGGCTCGCACAGCTATATGAGCCAAAATAAATCTTTCTTCCTTTTAAGTAGTTTACCTCAAGAATTTTGTCACAGTGACAGAAAGCTAACATAAAATCCCTCTCCCCCTCCCCTAGGCATAACTGAGCCCCTTCTAAGCACATGTGCATATTATAGTGTTGTTAGCAGTGTGTAAGGATGTGGATGTCATCTCCTGTGCCCTCATTGAGTCTTGTTTGTCTTTGAGCCCTTGTGGGTCAAGAACAAATGCTGGGTACCCAATTAAAATGTTTATTGAGTGATGCGATCAGATGAGGATGATTTAGATGCTTTTTAAAAGTAAGACCTTTGAGATTTACAATATAACATTTGTACTTAATATACATAGAATTTACCTTCTTGCATGTGTGCACACACATGTGCTTAATAAATGAAAGATACAAGCCCAGCATGTTGGTACACACCTGTAATCCCAGCAACATGGGAGGTTGAGGCAGGAGGATCGCAAGTTCGAGGCCAGAGGCAGCCTGCATAGCTTGGTGAGACCTTGTCTCAAGATAAAAAATAAAAAATAGAGTAGGGTGCAGCTCAGTGGTAGAGCACCTGCAAAACATATCTGAGGCCCTGGGTTCAACCCCCAAGTACTACAAAAAGAAAAAAGAAAGAAAATAGAGAACAGGGCTACAAGCCAACCAGTACAGGTAGCCACTGGAAGCTGAAAAAGGCAAGGAAAGGAATTCTCCCTTCACCCTGGCCAGGTAGACACCTTTACTCTAGACCAGAGAAACTGATTTTGGACTTCTGACCTCCAGAGGTATAAAAGAATAAATTGGTGGTGTTTAATCCCCTTAAATTTGTGACAGCTTCATTAGGAAACAAATCAGTGAAAACAAGGAAACATGCACCTTCAGGAAGGCTCTGAAACATGTTATCCAGTTCTATTTCCTGTTTGGAAATCATTCCCATGACATTGAGCCTTTGTTCATTGCGATTCTTCATTGTGTGACTGATCTATTTCCGTTTAAACGGTCCTTTTAACTTAGCATCTACTGTGAAAGAAGTAACTGCCAAATTCCTGGCTGTGACAGATTGCATCTGCACAGAGAAAAGCCAACATTTGGATCGTCATTCAAAAATAAATGAATTAAAATATGTTTTCTGAAAACTTTAAGACTGGGTGGACATTTCAGAGAGACCATATGTTCTTTAACTTACTAAACCTGATAGAAGCCTATATATTTCACAAGTTGTTTTACTATTATATTTAATCAATAAAATCATTATCTAACTTGACATTAAAATATTTTAGTTAAATAGAAAATTCCAGAGACCATCTTATCAGATAAGGAAAAAATTAGGAATGCATCAACGCATCTTAAAACATATTAGAATTAGTTGTTGTTTGTGACTGTAATACTCATTTGAAATTAATATTTCATCTAATGGCTGTTGTTGTTAGGTCCTGTCAAGTCGTGTCTGACTCATAGCAACCCTATGTACAACAGAACCAAGCACTCCCCAACACTGTGCCAGTGCTTCTCTGCTATTCATAGGGCTTTTAATGGCTGATTGTTTCGTTAATGGGTTGCTACATCCTGTTCCCATTTTTGCAGTGCTGGGGATCGAACCTACGGCCTCCGAGTGCACAGAGCAGCACTCAACCGAATGAGCTAAAATTGCCAATTCCACATTATTTAACAGCTGGAAATAGCAACGTGTGAGTCCATTATGGTTTCATCAAAATCAGGGTCAACCAAGTGTGGCCCCAAAACTAAGAACAGCATTAACATCACTAAGTAACTGAAGAAATACTTCTATAAAGATGGAGGAGGAAGGGAAAATAAGAAAATGCTAGTCAAAGGACACAAAGGTTCTGTTACGCAAGATGAATAAGTTCTGGAGGTCTACTGTACAGCACTGTGAATATTGTTAACACTGAAGTACTGTGTGCTTGAAATTTGCTAAGAGAGTAGAACTTAAGTGTTCACCATAAAATTAAGAAAAAGAAATAAAGAAAAGAAAAGCGAGGTGATGGTGTGGTGTTTATCTTCATATGTTTGTCAGAACATTGTTGTGCATCTTAAGTATATACAACTATTATTTGTCAATTATACCTCAGTGAAGATGGAGGGAAAAAGGAATGAAGAGGAGAATATCTCATGATGCATGAAAATTGTATGAAATTTATACCTAAGCATCCCTACATAAAATTTTATTAGAATTCAGCTATGCCTATTAGTTGGCCTGTTGTCTGTGGGTGCTTTTATGCTGCCATATTCAATGAGTGTTGAGCCATTGCAGTGGAGACTTATGTCCCCACAAACCAAAAATATTCATTATCTGGCCTTTTATAGAAAAAGTTTGTGGTCCCAGATCTAAATGCCTCCCAAGGAGAAGCACTTTGCATTTGAATATTACAATGCAAGAATGTTCTGCCCTTGGCAGGATGGAACTGGAATGCTGGTTCAGCCACAGCCACTTTATTTCTTGTTACCCAGACAGCCTCCCACATGATGCTAGGAGTGACAGCTGATGTTTAAAGTGACAGATCGTCATTGTAGAGCAAGATTTCCAATGCTACAAAGATGAAATTCTCTCGTAGCTCTGTGGGACTTCCGTGTGAATGATAAAAAACACATTTTTAATACTGATTCAATTAAACCCATGTTTTACCTCTAACTCACATGTTGAAATCCATGACTTCAGATTCATTATTACTCTTTGGAAAGACACAATGAGGGGCTCTCTCTCTCTCTCTCTCTCTCTCTCTCTGACACCTTTATAGGAATTAGTTTGAAATGCTGCCATTTATCACACTCACCTTTTTTTTTTTTTTATGGATGTGGTTGTCTTTTAATTTTTTCTTTTGGAACAGTCAATTTCCCATTACAGAAATCAGCGTCTCCATATTTCACCTTACACATTCATTGGAGGGTGACCTAACAGATTAACACCTTCTCAGGATACAAATAACATTGGATTTTGCTTAGTACAACAGAATCCCCTGGCTACTTGCCAAATATACCCTGATTTGTTTAAACTCTGATTTTTCTTCAATTCCTATAAACCTTTCACCTTTTTTTTAAAAGAAGCACAACTTGCGTACACTAGATTGAAACTTTTGCCACCTTTGTGTGCTTTGCTGAAGGTGTCATGTTAAATTTACACTTGATTTATGGAGCAAAAGAGGATTCTATTTGATGGATATAAGTCTTTTCCTTTGAGGAATTAGTGGAATTTTTTAACATAGAATTTTCGACTGTGCTGTATGTGCGAGGTGTCTAATGTATATGCACAGAGGGAAAGGGGTCGAGTGGCTATGTGTGCACTCCTTGTTAGTCATGTGCAGCGACCAGTTTGACCTTTGAAAGGAGCGGTTTTCCTCCCCAGGTCTGGCAAAGGAAGTTGGTCATGGCGAATGCATGTTAGCTGGGGCTTCCTGGTGAGCAAGTGATGACTGGGTCAGCTTGCATTTACAGACATTGACTCTTTTCTTTAGTGTCTAACTAGGGCAGCAGATGGCTGTCTGATGCACAGGGTTGTCAGACTGAGATCTGACTTGTGGCCCTGGGGAATGGTCACTTATGAACAAGTAAACCAGGTCAGTGGTTCGAATTTAAAGTGACCGACTGACAGCAAGTGACAAAGAAATTGAGATTTAGCCCTTAACCGGTATTGTGGAATCAAAAAAGACCCTAGAAGTTCAATTTTTCTGTTTTTTTGTTTGTTTATTTGTTTGTTTGCTTGTTTGTTTGATTTTGTTTTTTATTCCTGTCACACAAATGTGTAATCTCAGTATGTCCCAACTTGGAGCAGATGCCAGAGGTGTGGTGCCGTAGCACCTGCCTAAGCCTGGGTAAGTGCCTGATGGGGTCACATATGACCCCAATATCAATTACAGTTCCGTATCATTTTCCATATTTTATGATTGATCTCATGAAAATTGTTGATTTTTTAATTTCTTAGGATCTCTACATTATAAAACTAGAAGAGAATTTCTTATTAGTTTTAATTTGATTTTATTATACTCCTTGAAACCTGGGAAAACCAATTAGAATTTTCTGCCTTATATTAGTAACTTTTGAAAGATGTTTTACTTCATATAACAACATAATTAAACCTCAAAAACAAAAAAATAACAACACGCTTCTAGTTTGGAGGTCTTGGAGGACCCCTCAAACTGACATCTGTCAACTAAGTCAATGACACCAGTTAAGGGCTACAGTTCTGGATTTGTTACATTCCTGCTGTTTAATCGTGACTTACTTGATCTGCATACTCTCATTCTAATGAGAGGACAGAAATAAAGCACCTCCTAAGAGTGAAGCTACATTGTAGAATCCAGTTCCAGCTGCATTTCCTAAAACACAGCAGGCAGAGTATATGTGGGTTGCTGTAGAAATAGTGGTTACTGAACCAGCCTCTTACCATGTATGGCACATACTTAGCAGGCACTCAGGAATACTGTCATAATGGACCCGTAATAGGTTGGTCTCTGCTTCCGACTGGGAATGTTACCTTTGGTGCTGTGCTCATTTAATTAATCCTTTTAGGTAAGTCACAGCCAGCTTGTCCTTGAAGGTGGAGCTTTAAAATACAAATACAAACCTAAGAGTTTTTCTTCCATTTCATTAGTTTTCCTTGGGGAGGGCAGGGATTGGGAGTTCTTAAAGCATTAATAATGTCTATAACTTTAACAAAATGAAAATATTGCTGAAAATGTTAATGACAGACCTTGGCTGATACAGATGTGTCAGTGTAGGTACCTCAATTGTAGCCGCTTAGAGGAGATATTGATAATGGGGGAGCCTTGCATGTGAGGAGCAGAGGGAAGTGAGAGATATACATCTTTCCCTCACTTCTGCTGTGGACCTAAAACTGCTTTTTAAAACCTTAACAAATTAATAATATCACCAGCTTATCTTTTTCTCTATATATCATAAGCCACGTGTCCAGAGGGAAGAACTCAGACTGGAATACTGAGGTGGTGTGATCGAATTATAAGGATGAACTGTATCACATCGTGTGGTTGAAAGTTAGAACAACAAAAGGGCCTTCGTTTCTCTAGCGATTAAGTATGTATTTATACACGTGATAATTAATTTTAGTACCATATGCACTATTTCTATTTTTTTCCCAGAAGAATAGATGCGATAGTTAAGAGTGTTAAAGAGGAGGAAGCCAACCCTCCTATCTAAATGCAATATCCATTTTTCCGTCAGGAAGATGTGATCTAAAATAGGTCACTTCACAGCAAAGACTATAGCTTAAAAATAAAGAACCACTTGTAAGAAAATAGTCTCTTCTTTCCCAGATGTAAAAATTACCCTCAGAAGTGAATCGGGCTTCGATGAGCTATGTAGAAGCACAAGAGTACGTTACCTGCAAAAAAAGGGGGGGGGGGAGGTGGCTGATGGAGTGACGTAGCAGAGAGGAAAGGGCATAAAATTTCATTCGGGGAAATGTTGCCACCCCAGTGAAAACTTTGTCTTGCCAACGATCTTGGCAGCCCATCGATCATCTCTGATTTGCTTTTTGAGATACAGATAGGGACCTTTTTTGGCACCACAGCCTCTCAGCATCCCAGTTGCCATGTTCTGCTCCTGAAGAGAAGAGCCAGGCTATGGAACACTTGTGCTGCCCATGGGTATGATCTCAGAACAGGGACCGTTGTTTTTCAGTGTTGCCTAGCAACCCCCAAAACAATCTTCTCACATCCACCCATTTCTAAGAATTTTTTGTTGGTACTTTCCCCTAAATGAGACTGTTCAGAAAATATTACTTTTTCATTTGCTCTAGTTTAGCTGCTGTTTGGGGCATTTTGGTTTAAAAAACCCTGTTCTTAGGGACTTGGTTTTCTTAAAGTATCATTGTATATAGAACTAGAATTTCCTGTGCTTGGGTTTAACCAAAACCACTTTTGACAAGCCTGACAAATGAATGGTGCCTACTTTTGTGGTCTTTGAGTTTACAGATCAATATGTTCCTCCTCAAAGAAAACCTATCCTTTTATATTATTATTAAATGGTCAACTCTTAATTCCTATTTATGGAGTTTATGAATTATGAGTGGCAAATTTGTATCTTCTTTCTGGCTTTCCTCACTACCTGCAAGCCTCCAGGCCTCTTTGTACTACTCTTTGGCTTGGACTTTAAGAACAGATCGAACATGCTCCTTCTAGTATTGTTGTTGTTGTTGTTGTTAGGTGCTCTTGAGTCGTGTCCAACTCATAGCAACCCTAATAGGGTTTTCAATGGCTGATTGTTTCAGGATTACCTCAAGAGTGGATTGCCATATCCTTCTCCCGTTTTTGTGGTACTGGGACTCAAACTCAGGACCTCAGAGGCTGCAGAACGGTGCTCTACCAACTGAGCTAAATCCTAGCCCTTCTAGTATTAGTCTGAGTAAAAAAATCAGGATGTTCACACTGCCTTAAGTTATTTCAGAACCAAGTATTTTAAAATTATATTGTATTTCCAGTTCCCTCCACTTGAATGAATAATTAAAAGGTAAAAGTATATTTTGGGTAGGTTTGAATATTACACTAGGTAATATACATTCTTGCATCCTATTGTTGTTGTTAGGTGCCATCGAGTCATGTCTGACTCATAGTGACCCTCATAGGGTTTTCAATGGCTGACTGTTTCAGGGTTGTCTTGGGAGTGAATTGCCACATCCTTCTCCCATTTTTGTGGTACTGGGAATCGAACCAGGACCTCAGAGACTGCAGTGCGGTGCTCTACCAACTGAGCTAAATCCCAGCCCTCTTGTATCCTAGCATTCATAAATAGAAAATAGAAAGCCTATATCCCAGCAATTGCTGGGAGTTAGCTTAGTTGGTAGAGCACTGCACTGCAATCTCTGAGGTCCCGAGTTCAATTCCCAGTACCACAAAAATGGGAGAAGGGCCTGACAATCCATTCCCAAGGCAATCCCAAAACAGTCAGCCATTGAAAACCCTATGAGGGTCTCTATGAGTCGGATACCGACTTGATGGCACACAACAACAACAACAACATCCCAGCAATTGAGACAAATTGGACCTAGATACCAGCTTCTCATCATGTTACTGGTTGTATAACTAAAGAAAATCCTTTAACCTTGCTGCGCCTGTTTTCTCATCTATAAAATGGGAATAGTAGCTACAGTTCCTACCTCATAGAATTATTGTGAACGGAGAGAAGTTAAAACAGTGCCGGGCCCTTGCTGAAAAGGTCTTATACATATTAACTATTATTATCATCATCATTATTGCTATGGCTTAGCCCATACATAGTTTGTGAATTCTTTGGTGAAGTATGATATAAACAAGGAGGACAGGCACTATAATACCTTAATATCCTTAAATGTAGTATCTCAGTCTCCCCCCAGGTTGATATTTGTCTAGGATGCCCCAGTCATCCAGTCTGGCTGGTGGGTGCCCACGCTCTACCAGTTGTTCTATGTTTCTAGTATCATTGCCTATCTGGAATTGGGCTTCCACATGACCCTTAAGTTCAAAATAGATGTTGCCTTTTCACTGGAAATGAAAGAATGCTGAATATAAGTCTTCTGGCGAGCAGAGCAAGTATCTTACTAGGGGGGAGCCTGGCCAGCTGCCTAGCTCTGCTCCTTTGTCTCAATTGAACACCATTGGCCTTCATTAATTAATTATATTAATATATTCTAATTAATTTTTCACCCCTATGGGCAACACAGCCTGCAGCCATAGCCCTGTGGCATCTGATCCCGTCAGATCTCAGAAGCTAAACAGGGTCGGGCCTGGTTAGTACCTGGATGGGAGACCGCCTGGGAACACCAGAAGCTGTAGGCTTGGGAGAAGGACCTGGCAACCCCCTCCCAAAAAATCAATCTGCCATTGAAAACCCTATGAACAGCAGAGAAGCACTGACAATAGTGTTTCCCCTATTGTACAGAGGGTCGCTATGAGTCGGATACCAACTCGACGGCACCTAACAACAACAACAACAATGGGCAACACAAGTGTTACATAGCCTGGCTCCCCTCCTCAGGAGTAGAACATGGCAACGGGGATGCTGAGAGCCTGTGGCACCAAAAAGGCCCCTATCTGTATCTCAAAAAGCAAATCAGAGATGATCGCCTGGCTGCCAAGATCTCTGGCAAGACAAAGTTTTCACTGGGCTGGCAACATTGCCCCACATGAAGTTTTAGACCCCCTGCTCTCCGCTACCTCACTTCCATCAGCCTTTTTGCAGATAGCGTACCCTTGTGCTTCTACGCTGCTCATCCAAGGGTAATTTTTGCATCTGGGAAAGAAGAGATGATTTTCCTGCACCAGTTGATTAATTAATTAATGGAATTAATTAACTGAACACCTTTAGTTACGGTGAGGCCACCGAGGACAGGATTTTGGGACAGATCACCATCCCAGATGTCTGTGGTTTCCTGAATAAGATTTGTTGTTGTTGTTCTGTGTTGTCGAGTCCTGTCCAACTCATAGCGGTCCTCATAGTGTTTTCAGTGGCTGACTGTCTCGAGATTGCCATGTCCTTCTGCCATTTTAGTGGTGCTGAGAATCAAACTCAGGACCTCAGAGACTGCAGAGCGGTCCTCTACCAACTGAGCTAAATATTTAGTGCTTCCAAACTGGGTCCTGAAGACTCAGGGGGCATCTTTGGGTTCTACGAATTGTCTGTGAGGATTTTCAAATTGAGGGTTTGAGTTTTAATAATCTTTTACATTTTAACATGAAAATATTCTATGTTGTCTGGATTCAATAGACTATAAAACTATCAGATAATTTTATTACCTTTTGCATTTGTGAATGGACTATTGTATACAATGGGATTTAGGAGAAATGGATGGGATTATATAATATATAAATGATAGAACTTCAGCATAATAACAGAAGGTGAAAGCAAAGTATGTTAGAACAAAGACGCTTTTATGATAAGGCCATCTTGAGGAAAGTGACGGAAGTATCAAGTCACAGTCATGCCGGGCTCAGAAGATGCCCTACCCTAGCCATCTATGTCATGCTTATTTTGCAAGTGAGAAATTCAGCTCACTATTATGCCTTCAGGTGCTACGTTAAGTTGATGTTTTTAGTTTGAATTTTATTTGAAATGATGTATCCTTGTTTCCTTTCTTGTATACATCTTTTTTGGTTTTATACTTTTGTATGAGCTATAACTTTTTTAGATTATGACTTTTTTTAACACATGATTTTTTGAAGACAGTCACTACTTTGCGTGGGAAGTTTCTTTTTTCTTTTTAAAGTGTTTTTGTGCATTAATCAGAGCTGAAAATTCTCAAGGTCTGCAAACATTACAGGGTGGGCCTGTCCTTGAGAAAATGACTAACTTCTCTGAACCAAATGTTTTCTAGTCTCAAAAATGAAATCGTTTAAGGCCTACCTTTCAATATCATATAAGACATCAAGTGTCATAATGTCCATAAGGCACCCAGCACCTTGCCAGCCACAGTTTATGTTCTTAATACTGTGGCTCTTTTTGCCCCTTCTCTTCGTGTGCACACATGCACAGCTGCACACCCTGACCAAACTCAGCATTCACACTGTGCTTCATTGAAGGCTTCTGCAGAAGCACGTGCAGTTTCTCCTCAAGATTCCACGTAGAAGTGCTTGTACGTGACAGCCTGGCCGTTTCAAATATGCATTTCAAGTCAGCCAGGATCAAAGGTGAAGGAAAATAGGATCACAGCTCAGGTCTTTGGGGGAAAATAAAAGTGTTTATAATCTACTCATTCCTAGCTGAGTTTATCTATTGTTGTTAGGTGCCGTCCTGTCGGGTCTGACTCATAGCAACCCTTAGTACAGCAGAACAAAACACTACCCAATACTGTGCCATGCACACGATCTTTTTAGTTTTGAGCCCATTGTTCCAACCACTGTGTTTCCTCTTATTTTGAGTCATGCCACATCAGTAAATGGAGGTCCCAGGAGCTTTACTCCAATTCCCATCATTAAGGTGGACTCTATTTTGAGGAGACAACTCTTCCCCAGTCATTTCTTAAATGCCTTCCAGCCTGGAGGGCTCATTTTCTGGCACTATATTCGACAGTGCTTCTCTACTGTTCATAGAGTTTTCAATGGCTAATTGTTTCAGGAGTGGGCTGCTGGGTCCTTCTCCCTAGTCTGTCTTAGTCTGGAAGTTCAGTTGAACCTATCCACCGTGGGTGGCCCCGGTGGTATCTTAAATACCAATGGCACAGCTTTCAGCCTCACAGCAACATGCCAGCCCCCACTGCACAACAAGCTGACAGGCACGTGGGGGAACTTATCCATTAGGAACACAGATGTTAATATAAACCAGCACTTTTCATCTTCACTTTCAGAACCACCCCAGAGGCCAAGGGCTATCACCTTCCTTTATCAGGAAGAAACCAAAGCTAGGCACAGTGAGCAATCAGTGTACACACAGGACAGATGTCCCTGGGGATGGAGAAGGGGAGATCAGAACACGATTTCCTTCAGGCTGCAAGTCCTCTTCCTTTTCCAGGATGTGGGATTTTTGTGCACCTACTCCTATGCCAGGACTTAATAGAGTAATGACCTAGACCTGGGAATGCGTAGCTACAGCCTGATCCCACATGTGGCTTGTTTGGCCCATCTGTTGGTTCAGGGATATCTGTTTTTTATGTTTGAATTAACTGCCAATATTAAAAAATAAAAGTATTTCCAAATATTTCCCATGGAATTCTGTTCCTGGATTCTCTTAAAAAAAAAAAAAACTGAACAATTCATTTGTTCAGCAAATGTTGTTGTTGTTAGATGTCAAGTCAGGTCCAACTCATAGCAACCCTATGTACAACAGAACAAAATACTCCCCAGCATCGTTTCACACCTGGCACTATGTCAGTGCTTCTCTGCTATTCATAGGGTTTTCGATGGCTGATTGTTTTGGGAGTGGGCTGTCTGGTCATTCTCCCATTTTTGCAGTACTGGGGATCGAACCCAGGGCCTTAGAGCAAACAGAACAAGCACTCTACCAACTGAGCTAAGTATCTTCTCTGTGCCAGGCATCCATCTATTCTAGGCTCTTGGGATAAATCAGTGATAAACCAAGTCAGGGAAAGACCCTGTAATTATGAAACTTTCATTCTAGAGGGAGACAGTGTACCAGTGTACTTGGATGATGTACGTCCCACAAAACCGTTAGGCAGAGTGATGCCAAAGAGAGTAGCTGGCTGGTCAGAGCCTGTAGAAAGGCGACATTTGAGGTGAGATCCTAAAGACACTGAGGAGACTGATCTTGGACTCTCTTGGGGGCATAACATCTTGGGGAGAGAGAATGGTCTACCCCAAGGTCTTGATTTGGAACCAGTTTGGCCACACACAGCGCCAGGTCACAAAGTAGCACTTCCCCTAGAGTAATTGCACCATGTCCTCTGGAGGTATTTGAGTCAGCTGACCCCTGGTCTGGTCTGCCAAGTGACTAGATTCCTTCATGACTAGATCAGAAATACTGAAGTTGCTTTGCTTCAAGGACAGGCCACCTGGACAATGCACTGTGGCCACCTTGTGGGAAATGGCATCAGGATTTTCTAGAAAGAGAGCCACCCCTATAAAAGTTCTCATAACCCAGAGGTTTGCTTCTAGAAGTGTGGGCTGCAGAAGAGTAGCACCTAAATCAGCTGGGAGCCAGGTGGGAAACAGATTGCTCACTTTATCAAAACTGTGTCTGGAATAACATACACAAGCAGTGTGAGGGATAGGAGGACAAAACCAGCTACTGAACCCTCTTCAGCTTTCCTCCAGTCCCACTGAATCAGAACCTGCACCTAGAGCTCCATCTTAACAAACTCTTTAGCAAGCACTGCCAGAGAGCGACTTCCCACCTCTCTGCAGGTGTATCTGCAGATTCTCTGTCGTGCCTTCCTGCATTCTGAGCAAGTATCTAATGCTGGGGATTCCTGGCTGGGCCACCCAAAGTCTCTGCCCCTTCCAAGATGCGATTGCAAGATAGGTATTAGACTTAGAAGGAAGTGAACAAAATTTCTCTCTAAATGGTGCTGCTTAGCTCATACTGTGATACTACTTTCTGGAAACTTATAACCACCTATTGTAAATTCAGAATACTTGCCACACTTTATTAATGCTACTGTGTATCTTAACCTGCAGCCATACCACTGTGGCATCCAATCCTGTCAGATCTCTGAAGCTAAGCAGGGTCAGACCTGGTTAATACTTGGATGGGAGACCACCTGGGAACACCAGGTGCTGTAGGCTTGGGAGAAGGACCCAGCAACCCACTCCCAAAAAACAATCAGCCATTGAAAACCCTATGAATAGCAGAGAAGCAGGGCAATAGTGTTTTGTCTATTGTACATAGGGCCGCTATAAGTCAGACACCAACTCAACGGCACCTAACACCACCACCACCACTTTTGTATCTTAGTACTTCTGGCTAACTCTTTAAGGCATAAGCATTCTATTATTATGCCAGACTCCTTAAGTTTTCCAGTTAATGATTCTTTCCTAAAACTCGTTTGGTAAGTCCTGTGGGAGCTCAGCAAAAGCTTGTTGTTGTTGTTGTTAGGCTTCTTTAAAGTGTTGAAAAGTAAAGATGTCATATTGAAGACAAAGGTGCTCCTGACTCATTCCATTTTCAGTTGCATCATATGGTTTTTGAAAGCTGGACATTGAATGTTGTTGTTGTGCTTAGGTGCTGTGGAGACGGTATCCAACTCATAGCAACCCTCATAGGGTTTTCAATGGCTGAGTGTTTCAGGATTGCCTTGGGAGTGGATTGTCAGGCCCTTCTCCCATTTTGCGGTGCTGGGAATTGAACTCGGGACCTCAGAGACTGCAGCACAGCGCTCTACCAACTGAGCTAAATCCCAGCCCAGCAAAAGCTTAAGGGGTAAAAAATCAGTTGCTTAGATTAAATTTATTTTTTAGGAATCTCTTTCTTAGCATGCATGAAGACCAAGGTTCAATCCCTAGCACTGAAAAAAAATTTTAGAATACTGCCCTAAAATACCCAAGGAACATGTTGCAGCTGAATACATGCTCATTTCGTATCTTAATTTCTAATATTCAACATGTCTGATTTTCTGCTTTGAACAGGTCTTTGGTTATAGTGTAGTTGCCTTTAATTTTGTTCTTGTTTAGACCAGTCCTGAAATGTACTTGCCCAAAGCTATAATAATCCAACCATCCACACATAAATTTTCCTCCTCGGTTTGATTGCTTTCAACAAGAAGGATTAGATAATTGACCACCAAATATTTTGCTGTGTAATTAACAAGGAATGTTACTCCCTACAGATTTCATGGAAAAATAATTCCAGGGAAGACAACCTCGCTACTCAAAGCCATAGTCTTTAATTTGGAAAAAAGAAGGGGCTACTCCACAACATCATACTTGTAGAAATTGTCACTGTTTCTGCCATATGATGAATGTGGCCTAAAGGCTGATGAATTTTTTTGTTTTTGTTTGGTTGGTTTTGTTTTTGTTTTTGTTTTTGTTTTTGTTTTTGTTTTTTTAATGGGTCTCATTGTGTACCCCACACTGGCCTGGAATTTGTGATTCTCCTACCTTAGCCTCCTGAGTGCTGGGATTACAGGCATATACCACCACACCCGGCTAGGCACGGACAGATTTTCATATTTAGATTTTAGTGAGCAATCCTGTGCCAGCTTTCTTAAAGTCTGCAATGAAATAAGCTTAGACCTTGATACTTCTATATGTACAGTTGGTAGGAAATTATAGCAGAGGCTATAGCTTAAACTAATGCAGGTAAAAGCCCTGAAAATTAAGTTATCTGACTCCTAAAGAAATCCAGCATATGCAGTGATCTGAAAGGGCCTGACAGTGATGTTGATGGTAATGATGATGTTGGTGGTGGTGGTGATAATAAGGAGGAGGAGGAGAAGGAAAAAGAGGAAAAGAGATGAGGAGGAAGGGGAAGAGGTAGGAAACAACTTGCTTCGAATCTGAGAGGTACATACTTCAGAAGATTATTTCTCAAATGAGCTAATGCTCATTCCAGGCTATTTGGCCAAAGCCACCACACCCAAGAAAGATGGTTATTGGCCTGAGCCGATTGCTGCAAGGCAGGACAACAGTAGGTTCCTACTGTTCACTTTGCAGCAGCACCATTGACCTCACCTCTCATCATGAAGGTTCCCAGATATAACACAGTGAAAATTTAGTGTGGGGGTAGAAATGGCTACATTTCCCAGGTGGTCAGTCACCTCTTAGTTGTTAGAGCTTTTCTGAGTAGTTGTAGAATTTCTTCCTGAGTCCCAGACCAGAGACCTAGTCGAACTCATTCCAGCTTCATTCAGGAAAAATATATCAATTAGAATACATTAGTTGCAAGATCGAGACTGCCCCACTGCAAGTGTGTAAATGTTGAGGGCACTTCCCTTTGGAAATGTTTGGAGGCAGGCTGCTCCAGCATGGCTCAGTGATACCACAAAGGACATTCTGTTTCTCTTCTGGGCCATTCTGGTCATGTCTTCAGTTCCCACAGCTAGAAAGTGGCAAAACCAGAACTTACACATTTGATCATCTTAGGCCACAGAAGTCGTCTGTGTGGTCAATTGACACTTTATAGCACCAGGCATTTATCTGCCCAGTGCTGTGGTCTAGTATGATATTAAGTCTCAGTATGGCCAGGTTCGGTGGCGCATACCTATAATCCCAGTGACTGAGGAGGTGGAGGCAGGAGGATCGCAGGTTGGAGGCCAGAGGCAACTCACATAACTTAGTGAGACACTGTCTCAAGACAAAACATTAAAAAGGAGCTAGGGGTGCAGCTTAGTGGCAGAGGACTTGTAAAGTATGCACAAGGCCTTGGGTTCAGCCTCCAGTACCACTAAAATAAATACATAAGTTAAATAAATAAATAAATGTAAACCTCAATATGCATGCAATGGAGTGTGTTCCTATGCGTTGGATAATGTGCAGGGTGTCAAGTTCAATGTGTTATCTGTTAACATGTAGTTTTTCACTTATAGTTTCCTTTTCATACTCAATCATGCTCAAAATATCAAGTCTCTTTGCTTGTTACAAGACCTTATTGAAATAAAGTAGCGTGGCTATTAAAAAGGGGCTTCCAGGCAGAATAAATGTGCCAGGCAGGAAGAGCAGGGTAAATCTGAGCTGCTTAGGTTGTATTCAAATTAGACATTATGTTTGGGGAGAGCCCCTTTTCATATTTTAGAATTCTTTTGCCTTTGAAGAGCCATTTGTTCAACACTTGAACTCCCTTTTCTATGTTGCAAATAAAAGTTGACTTCATTATTGTTTGGTAACCAAGCAGGAAGGCAGCACTCTCAGTGATTGCTAGGAGGCCCCATCCCATATCAGAGACATGAGGCGTGTCTTCTCCTGCCTGCTAATTATGGTGTGTAATAATCATTACAGTTAAATGTAGCTTCCACATGAAGATTTCGTGGTACTTCATACACAATGAACCTTGCCAACTAAATGCATAACTAACTCATTTCCGACAGATGAGGTGAGGGCAATATTTCAACACATTATTTATTCTTGAAAATATTTCTGAGTCCTTGCATGGTATAAAATAGCAATCCCCAACCATTTTGGCACTAGAGACCAGCTTCCTGGAAGACAATTTTTCTGCGGATGGGGAGTGGGTGGTTTTGAGCTGATTCAAGCCCATTGCATTTATTGCATAAATACAGATGAAGCTTTGCTCGTTCGCCCACCATTCACTCTGGTACTGGTCCCAGCCCAAAATTTGGGGACCCCTGGTGTAAGGTTTAACTCTTGAGTATAATTCAGACAACCAAATGCCAGACCTGGATTCTTAGTGTCACTGTTCGGTAGCTGGCTTTGTCCTCCTGTCCCTCACACTGCTTGTGTATCTTATTCCAGACACAGTTTTGATAAAGTGGGCAATCTGTTTCCCAACAGCAGACTGCCCCACGTGGGAGATTGGAGGGTTGGTGGTGGTGAAGGAGCAGAACTTGATAAGAAGAACATGGCAAACTATTAGAAAGGAAGAAAGGGAAGTAAGCAGGGAGGTAGGTAGCATTATACATCACGAGAGCAAACACCTCTATAGTCCTCAATTCTATTCGTATGAGCGTTGATAGCGTTGTGGTTGATCATAATCATCACCCTAAGTTATCATAAAAAAATTCATCTGGATCAAAACTGTATGTGCTTTTGATGAGAATTTGCTTAAAAGTGCCTTTTCAAATGTTGGCAGCTATAGAAGAATAGTTTCCAGACCACAGTTTGAAGGTGTCCTGAGGGTTGCCATGGGAGAGGGGCTTCTCTTCACCTTCATGCCCCATAGTTCACCTTTGATCTGTTCTCTACATTCACTCCTGCTGAAGATCCATTAGAGAAAGTTCAAATGCCTTTAAAACGACTTGAAAATTGATGATCCAGTCATGCAGAAGTTCATTCTTTGAGGCTGCCAAAAAGGTCCCCACGCCCTTCACACTTATGCAGTCTCAGTGATGGACATGGCCCCAGGCCTGGCCAGAGCAAAGAGGCACATGCCACCCAAGTGACCCCAGAGCCAATTGGTACAGCTGCAGCCACATGGCTTTTGCAGGTCAAACCTGACACCCTTGCTGGGACTGGCACAAGGAAGTACAGTCCCCAGCTGCCTGCCTCAACCAGGTGGCCCCACCCTGAGCTCTGCACGTCCCAGCGGCGGCCTCGACTGCCTGCTGGTGAGGAAGCTGCAAAGGGGCCAGTTGTCAGCCCTAGGAGGGACTTCATGGAAGGAGCCTAGGGAGGAGCAGGCCAGGGAAAGGCAGAGCAACCCAGAGGAAGTTGCCTGAGGAGGCAGCTCTGCAGGCACAGGGCTGACCCGAGGGGCTGCCGCATGTCTGGACCACAAAGGTGCAAACTTCACGAGAACAGCGTTTGGGCAGATGCCCTGCCCCAGAGGCAAAGATTCAAATGGAAGAGAGGCCAACTAGAGTAAAACAAGCCAGCAGCCTGCACCTGCAGCCCGGCCCTGATCTGTCTGAGCAATACCCGATGCCTCCCACCCCCACCACATGCAGAGCACCCCTCTTACCACCCTGGTTGCAGCTTTGGCCGTCCCATAACCTCATTCAGCATTGGCATTGTTACTGGCATTTCAAGCCCTTCCCAGCCTCGGCCCAGTGGCTCCCTCTCGTTCACCCTGGAGCTCTCCCTTCCCAGCCTTGGCCATCTTACACGCCCAAGCTCCACACCTTTGTGCATGCTGTTCCCTTGCCCTGGAATGGCCTTGTCGTCGTCTTCTGGCTCCCTGCTCCTCACTCTCCCTGTTGACAAACCCTGCTGTCCATCAAAGCTAAATTCATCCTAATGCCTTCTGCACTGCGCCAGGTGACACTGTTTCTCACTGTACTTCCCAAACAAGAGATTTTAGGGAGCTTTGTTTGCTATGGCAGTGGCCTCACCTCTAAAGAATCCCAGCCTTGCCCCTGGCACGATGATCCCTTCCTCTGTGTGCCCACTGCCCAGGTGGGGGAACTGGCCCCGACCTGCAGCAGCAGCTGGATTCCAGTGATGAGCAGCTTTGTTTCCAGCACACCATCCATCCATTCTTGTAGGCCCTGTAGCTTTTTCTCTCCCACAGAACACGGAAGATTTGGAAAACACTTTTGCCAGGAACAGCACGATCATCAGATCGCACAACAGGGTCACGCTCTAGTGGCCAGCCATGCATGCCTTTCACAGAACAGGTGTGCCACAGTAAATGGCTCTTTCCCGCTGGCTGTGTTCCCTTGTGTTTGGAAGGGTAGCATCCCATTTTAGTCACGTTCCTGCGGGAATAGCTTTCCTGCCAGCCACACCCAGCTTTTCCCAGAAGGTTACCTGATGTCAGGTTTGGGATGTTAGGTTTTGCAGTACTGTGGAGTGCCCCCTTTGTGGATCTTTCCGTGTGCTGAGAGGACAAAAGGTATATAAGACACAGGCGCACCCTCTCAGAGCTTGCAGGCTAGGAAGAGATCGCACCTAGAACAATAGGACAGCAACCCAAGGCAAGATGTGTTTTGGGAAAATTGATGACACAGTAACTCTTGCCCTGCGAGCGCCCAGATGTGGACGATCCACATGGACTAGAAGGCCTCCAGAAAAGCCCACGGCCTGATTGGAATCTTGAAAGATGAATAGACTTTTGGAAGAGGGAAAACACAAGAAATTGAAACCACAGTGACGGACAAAATCACAGACTTGGGCGGACATGTGTATTGTGAGGTTCAGCCTGGCAAGAACTAAGTAGGGCCAGTGGGAAGACCCGCCATGCTCTGCCCTCATTTCCAGGCTCCCAATGGCCACCCATTGCTACTGGCATTTCAAGCCCTTCCCAGCCTCTGCCCAGCGGCTCCTTCTCATTTACCCTGGAGCTCTCTCTCCCCAGCCTTGGCCATCTTACACGCCCAAGCTCCACACCTTTGTGCATGCTGTTCCCTTTCCCTGGAATGGCCTTGTCGTTGTCTTCTGCCTCCCTCCTCCTCACTCTCCCTGTTGACAAAACCTGCTGTCCATCAAAACTAAAGTCATCCTAATGCCTTCTCCGGTGCCCCAGGTGACACTGTTTCTCACTGTACTTCCCAAACAGCTGTGTCATCCTTAGCCCATGGCCTTTCTGCTTTCCACCAGCAGTACCACTACTGCTGTTGCACTGTGGGTCTTCCAGGCTGGCCCCAGGGACCTGTCTGCTGTAGGTGTGTGTCTGCGTGTGTCTCCTCCATCCACCCACTTGGCTTGCCCCCAATGGAGCTTAGAGGAAAATTAAAGGTCTGCTTCGACTGACTTTCTTGTGTTGTAGAAAGCGAAGACAACTTAGGGGTAAAGCTAGTGGTTTGCCCATGAATGAGCAGGAACTGGGACTCAGCCTCCAGCTCTTGTCCTCTGGGCCCCGATTAGTATCTGCCCCATTTGAAGAGCAGTGACTCAACATGGTATCTGGGGAAAACTGCAAACCAAAGAATGCACGGCTGCTTCCTGGTGGATCCAGAGATCCTGCCTGCAGTGCTGTGGGGGGAGTGTGTGTGGGAGGGCAGGAGGGAGGCATGTAAGTCATGACAGAAGAGGAGGGGAAGGGCCGGAAGCAGTGGGAAACAATCCATTCTCTACTTCCAGGGAAACTCTCTTACCCAGCAGAGAAACCCTTCTTAATGTGTCCGATGTCTCTTACTTCCTTGGGAACCTTGTGGAACTAGTGATTCTCCCAGTTATTAAACAGTCGCTTTGTTGTTGCCGTTAGGTGCCGTCGAGTCATATCCGACTCATAGAGACCCTCATAGGGTTTTCAATGGCTGATTGTTTCAAGATTTCCTGGGGAATGGATTGCTATGTCCTTCTCCCATTTTTGTGGTGCTAGGAATAGAACTCAGGACCTCAGAGACTGCAGAGCCATGTTCTACCAACTGAGCTGAATCCCAGTCCCAAAACAATCCCTGAGTTGACTTTATTCAAGAAATGAATCTGAATTGGGCATCTATGATCTCATACCTTTTAGCTTATATTTGCCACTCACTTAAACCAAAGTCATCTGGAGCTGAGTCCTCCTGTTGCATAAGAGCGCCAGAAAATGCAAAGCTCTTAATACCTGTGTCCTCACATCCCCACTTGATGTTCCTGCCTTTTGAGCAGAGGAGGGGACTGTGGGATGGAGACATCACAAGGGCACCACTAAGGCACCTCTCCACCTACTGCATTTGAATGTTGCTATGGCAACTGATGGGGCTGGGATTTAGCTGTTGGTACAACACTGCTCTGCAGTCTCTGAGGTCTCGAGATCGATTCCCAGCACTGCAAAAATGGGAGAAGAACATGGCATTCCACTCCCAAGGCAATCTTGAAACAATCAGCCATTGAAAACCCTATGAGTCGCTATGAGTCGGACCCGACTCGCCAACACCTAACAACAGCAATGGAAACTGATAGTACCTAGAAGTAACCCAAGTATTGTTTCTTCCTCAAGAGAAAAAAAAAATCCACTCTTGCCTCAGCAATGTATGCACCTGAGATTTGGAGATGGGAATGGAACATTTGGTGCACTTGGTACATTGAGGACTCTAATACTACAGGGTCACACACATGACCGTTTCAGGTGGCTGATGATTGTAGGAGCAAGATAGACTGTGCAGGAGCCCTGCATGAGCAGCCACATCTCCACGCTGGAGGTCCAGCCTTGGCACACTTGGCCCACCTCTCCCCACAGCAACTGTCACAGGCCTCAGAGCAAGGTTCTTTGCAGGCACACCTGATAAGCCAATGTCTGCATTTTAGGCTGGGGAACAGCCCAACAACCTTAGGTAAAATAATCTCCCTGGAGGGGCCCACCCCTACAAGCTTTACAAAGTGACAGAGTCATGAGACCCAGGGAAGGTTTGTAGGAATGCGCACGACAGAAGAAGTAGCCCAAGCCTTGAGATCAGACAGACCTTGTTACAGGTCTCCAATGCTCTCCTGCACCCACAGTCCTTGAGAAAGTATTAAAACTCACCAGCACTTAATGTCCTCACTCAGAAAGGGAAACAAGCCAGTGCAGTGGCTCATGCCTGTGATCCCAGCAACCCAGAGGTGGAGGCAGGAGGATTTCAGGTTCCAGGCCAGAGGCAGCCTGTGTAACTTAGGGAGACCCTGCCTCAAGATAAAAAATAGAGCCAGGCATGGTGGTGCATGCCTATAATCCCAGCAGCTTGGGAGGCGGAGGCAGGAGGATCGCAAGTTCAAGACCAGAGGCAGTCTGCAGACTTAATGAGACCCTGTCTCAAAAAGTAAAAAAATGGGCTGAGGGTGCAGCTCGGTGGTCCAGCACTTGCAGAGCGCGAGGCCCTGAGTTCAACCCCCAGTACTGAAAAAAAAAAAAAACACATAAAAAATAGAGAGTGGGTTGAGAGTGCAGCCCAGTGATAGAGCCCTTGCAAGTATGTTTGAGGCCCTGGATACAGCCCCCCGCAAGAACCACAAAAAGTAGGGGGAAAGTCCTGCTCCATAAGGCTAGGAGAATTATAAACAATGTCTATAAGACACATATACTATGATGAGGTAGTACACAGCAGGTGCTCGTTAATGGTAAATACTACAGTAATAATTGAGGACAGAGCATGGAATTTGATTTAATTGCTGTTTCCTAGCATCAGAACCAATTGGAAGCTTTTTAAAATACTTGTCTAAACCAGGGTTACTGGATCAGAATTTGCAAAGATGGGATGAAGAAATCTATGTTTAAAAAAAAAAAATAGGGCTGAGGGTGTAACTCAGCGGTACAGTGCTTGCTTAGCATTCAGGAGGCATTGGGTGTAATCAGTCCCCTAAACCACACACACACACACACACACACACACACACACACGCACGCATGCATGCACGCACGCATGCACGCACGCATGCACACACACTTTCCTAAGTAATTGTGACATAACCAGATAGCCAGTCTGTGATTAGTGGTAGGAAATTTGTTCATTTGCTCAAAAATAAGGACTATAAACTGCTCTTGATTCTCTCCCTTCTTTCCACTTCCACCAACCCCTTGCATGCTGCCATTATTCTACTTCTGAGCTCCAAAGGCTTCTGCTGAAATTATCTGTGTTTGGAAAAAGGGATGTGTCTAAAGTGGCTGAAACTAATTTGATTGGGAAGGCAAAGAAAAACTAAAACTGTTCACCTTCTTTCTGAAGGGCAATTGCCAAGAATTTTTACAGAAAATCATATGCAACCTCCAGCTGACAGTTTACTATGTGTGCTATCCAGTCAGTTATAAGCATAACCTAAAGTGACGTTTTCAAATGTTTAAGCCTTAAATAGGAGGTGAGCATGCGTGTAACTGAAGCTCTTTTCTGAATCCCACAGGAACGTGGCTGAAGAGTGGTCTGGGCCTCGTCCACCAAGAAGGCAGCCAGCTGACGTGGACGTACATTGCCCCCCAGTTGGGGTACTGGGTGGCAGCCATGTCTCCTCCCATCCCAGGTAACACAGAGCCAACACCAGCAGTGAATGGGAACTGATTTTGGGGGGCTTGTGCTAAGTATGGTTTTAAAAATAACTTCAGCAGAGAGATCACATCCTATTCAAAAAGCACTTAAAGTCTGAAAATCAAATGTTGGAAAAAAGGTATTTTGTGGGGGTGGGGGAGTTTTAGTTGGAACTTTCCCATCTAGGATAAGAATAATGCGTGGAAATAGTCTTGTTTCCTGTCCCTGTTTTGCTTAAACAGCTGCCATAGGGAATTCTCAATCAAAAGCCCACAGAGGCGGCTAAGACCTCCTCCCTAATTCCTAAAACAGCTGTGGCCTATTAGCAAGCATGTAGGAAGACCACTTAAAGGACAGATGAGTAAAAAGCCACTACTGGGGGATTCTTGAGGAAAAATGCTTGATTTGGTATTTCCAAAAGGCTTAAAGGTAAACTAATTGCTTTGTGCTTAAAAGAATAATCCCCACTTAGGATATGTGTGGGAGAAGGACCGGGCAACCCACTCCCCAAAATCAGTCTGCCATTGAAAACCCTATGAACGGCAGAGAAGCACTGACAATAGTGTTTCACCTGTTGTACGTAGGGTCGCTATGAGTTGGGTACCAACTCGACGGCACCTAACAACAACAAACAACAACAAGAAAGGATATGTTCATTAACTCATATTTTTTAGAATGTAACTAAATGCATATTTTTGAACCTATATTATCCCAGTGAGTGTTCCAGAATTTTTTTTCAAGTGAGCATCTCAAGAGAATTATTTCCAGTGATGGTTCTCATTGCTCCAGTTGCCCTTAGAATCTGTATTACCTGGACTGCCTGCCTTAGTGAATCCCTTCCTGGGTAGCAAATATTTATGCTCAGAGAGCACCTTTTAATTTTTTTTTTAACACATCTAAAAATTATGCACATTCAAATCTGGTACAAAAAACAAAAATGTAGGTGATTGAGTAGACCAAAATGTGCCATGATTTAAAGGTAACGCTTACAAATTAACCATGAAGGCAGTTCTCAAATGAAAGTTCAAAGTATTTTAGCAATGGGATTATCGCTGGAATTAGCACTTCAACTCCCAAAGTAACTAATACGATAAAGGCTATTCCTAGAGGGGTGTTGACAAACCGGTCACATTGACTTATATTCCCATACTGAGAAAATTTACACTTCCTATGTGTTTTCCTCAATAGTAATCATTCTTACAGCTTATAAACATGAGCCAGGTGCAGAGATGCCCCATTTTCCTAATTTGAAATGTCAAAGAACACACTAAGAAGAAAAGAAGGAAAAGAAATTCCTTAGGCACTGAACTAAAGGCCACAAAGCCCATGCCTTAAAGTGAACTTTTACTTTAAATATATTTCAAACAACTGTGGCTGTCAGTTCCCATCAAGTGACAGATTAATATATCCTTTTGTAAACAGGAAAGAAGGGATTGCTGGACATAGGCCCCCTAGGAGCTTCCTCCTAGTGAAAGAAGAAGCTCAAACAAGCATACACAGCACATTTTGATGATATTTAATGTGAAGATATATACATATGTTGGTAACCTCATAGCTATCACTTTTATTAAAACAAATTACAGTGATGTGCTTTCTTGAGCCCAAAACCAACAAGAAAATAATTGAGGTCTTGTTCTTTAATTGTCTGCTTAAGAACGATATAAAATCAAGCTGTGATTTTTATGCAGATTTCCGCTGACAGAGGTTAAAATAATACATTCTGAGTTTTTAACAGATCTAGCTTCAGTTATTTGGAAATGACTTTTATATGTACCCAATGCTGGCTTGTTTCTTTCTTTCTTTCTCTTTTTTTTTTTTTTTTTTTTTTGTGTGTGTGTGTATGTATCCTGGGGATCAAACCCAGGTACCTCAGTTTTCTCAGCGGCTCCCAACATGGCTTTGTCTACATCCATGGGAGTTACCTTTATATAAAAAAGTATTTCTACGAACAATTGCTGGGATTTAGCTCAGTGGGTAGAGCTGCAGTCTCTGAGGACCCGAGTTCAATTCCCAGCACCGCAAAAATGGGAGAAGGGCCTGGCAATCCACTCCCAAGGCAATCCCGAAACAGTCAGCCATTGAAAACCCTATGAGGGTCGCTATGAGTCAGATACCGACTCGACAGCACCTAACAACAACAACAAATGAACAATAAGAATAGTATAAAGTCATCAGTTATTTTCCCAACTTTATGAATACTTTCCCCATCCTCCAACCCCATTGAAGTGAATTTTATTTGAGAAAGAATGATATATCTTTTGGACTCAAGAAATGTCACTATCCCCAAAAACTACTAAGCCTCCTAGGGTTTGTCTAACTCTTAAGACATTTTTCTCCTTTAAAAGATTTCTAAGCCAGGCCTACTGGTACAAGCCGATAACCACAGCAACTTGAGAGGTGGAAGCAGGAAGATCACAAGTTTAAGATCAGAGGCAGCCTGAGTAACTTAGTGAGACCCTGTCTTAAAAAAATAAAAAGTAGCTGGGCATGGTGGCACACACCTGTAATCCCAGCAGCTTGGGAGACAGAGGCAGGAGGTTCACAAGTTGGAGACCAGAGGCAGTCTGCGTAACTTAGTGAGACCCTGTCTCAAAAAAGTAAAAAATTTGGGCTGGGGGTGCAGCTCAGTGGTCCAGTACTTGCAAAGCATGCAAGTGTGAGGCCCTGGGTTCAGCCTCCAGTACCGCAAAAAAAAAAATAAATAAATAAATAAATAAAAATAAAAAGTGAAAAATGGGTGTAATTGCAGGTCAGTGGTAGAGTGCTTACAAAAGCATACATGAGGCACTGGGTTTAACCACCCCAGTACCACAGGAAAAGAAAAAAGATTTCTAACAAAATCTACTTCTTCAAATATAAAAACTCAAACAAAAAACAAGAAAATGGGTATTTATGGTATTTAATGATCATGAAACCACAGTTTATTCCTTCCCCTGTATTGGTGCCTTGCCTGGATATTAGACACCAATAAATGCCCAGATACGGTGATTTGCAGAGGTTCTTGTTGTCACTCTATTGTCAGGAATGTGAAGACTGAGCTGTACTATTGAATATAAAGAGTGTAAGTTAGAATCTTACTTACTGCCTGGGATTCTTTACAATGTAAGTTTAAAAGAAAGTATTTTTATCTCTAGTAAGTTATCTGTAAATTCTAAAGAGATGTGTATCCATACAAGGTTAGCCTTTTTAAAAAGCTATGGGAGGGGAGTATTTTATTCTTAAAAGTGGAAAGCCTCTTAGTCACATTTGACACCACGTATAAGTTGTTGACTTTTTAAAGTCATGGTAAATTTATGTCATACATTTAAACTGATTCATTTAGATAAAGGGTGCTCTACACACTGGTCACTGACCACCTAGAGTAAGTAAGAATACAACCTTTTTTCCTGCCGTGTAAAATCTGCACATGCTCACACCATTGCTTGAACGTGAGAGCCCTCTCTAGGTTATCATGTGTCCACTTTCTTGTATTAAAAGGTCCCATATTTAGAATGCTGAGAATGCCGTGGAGTGAGGCTACTTCTCAACTGAGAGACACAATCGAATTTTGTATTTGAGTGTTCAGAGTGCCACTGGCAACTGGCACTTCCATGACAGTCACAAAGGGATGGTACCACGTGCGCACCATCCAAGGGGTGTTTCCTTGTGGCCACTGCTCTGGGTTGCAGCCAGGAAGAATAAGAAAAAGCATTACATTCTCAACTAATTATCCCTCTTTTTACTTAAAGATATGAAAACACTAAAATGCCATTTTCTGACCTTCTAGGTCCCGTTGTAACACAGGACATTACCACGTATCACACGGTGTTTCTTTTGGCCATTTTAGGAGGAATGGCTTTCATACTTTTGGTTTTGCTGTGTCTCCTTTTATATTATTGCAGGTAAAGTGTTACCGTTTTGGCAATATCTTTTTTTAATGTAGAATTTCTTGTGCAATTGGTATTTGGAAGCATTGATGTGGAAGTCTTTTGTTTTGTTTTTCTTTTTTCTAAATCAAGGTAGTTTTTCTTCTCATGAAAAAAACTTCTGAGAACGCAAATGTGTAATCTAAGTTGTAATGAGCAATGCTATGGATAAGACTATGTATGGCATGCTATAAATAACATTGTATAGAAGAGAGTTATGAAAAGAGATCGACAATTGTCACATGATTCATTCAGAATATTCCTAAACCCTGGTTAAGAGATGATATTCTCAAGACCAAAGCAGAATTACTATTTTGATGCCCTGTCTGTTTATTGAGTAAGAATGTTTATTGTTGTTGGGTGATCTCTTTCAAATGAATGCTTTGGCCATTCTTATAAAAGTGTGAGGGTGCAATCTCCAAATGAGGCTGCTCTGGATTAAAATAAGGCCGAGGGTGTGGAGTGAGGAGGCTTCTGGCTGCTGCTGAGTTGTTTTGATTGTACCTGAACCTTGAGATTTACCACCATGAGAATTTCTAATCTCTGGGTCTGGATCATGTCTTTGGTCACAGGAGGAAGTGCTTGAAACCCCGCCAGCATCATAGAAAACTGCAGCTTCCCGCAGCCATCGAGAGTTCCAAAAGAGACCAGGCAACATCCATGTCACACATCAACTTGCTGTTTTCTCGTCGGGCATCAGAATTCCCTGGCCCGCTGTCTGTCACTGGCCACAGCCGCCCAGAGGCCCCAGGGACGAAGGAGCTGGTGGGTGGGGTCCACTTAGAAATGATGTCCCCCAACGGAGAGGGGGACCTGCACACACCCATGCTGAAGCTCTCCTACAGTACCTCACAAGAATTTAGCTCGCGGGAGGAACTGCTCTCCCATAAGGAAGAGGATAAAAGCCAAACGTCCTTTGACAACCTGACCCCGAGTGGGACACTGGGGAAAGACTACCATAAATCTGTGGAGATTTTTCCCTTAAAGTCAAGAAAATCTATAGAAAGAGAAGGCTACGAGTCCCCTGGCAATGATGACTACAGGGGTAGTTACAACGCCACGCTTTCCCAGCCTTTATTTGAAAAGCAGGACCGGGAAGGCCCGGCGGCCATGGGAAGCAAACTCACTATTCAGGACCACATGTACCCCGCACCTTCGTCCCCTGAGAAAGAGCAACTGCTGGACCGCAGACCTACTGAATGTATGATGTCGCGATCAGTTGATCACCTGGAGAGACCCACATCTTTCCCACGGCCAGGCCAGTTGATTTGCTGTAGTTCTGTGGACCAGGTCAATGACAGCGTTTACAGAAAGGTGTTGCCTGCCTTGGTCATCCCCGCTCATTATATGAAACTGCCAGGGGACCATTCCTATGTCAGCCAGCCTCTGGTCGTCCCCGCCGACCAGCAGCTGGAAATTGGCAGGCTCCAGGCCGAGCTCTCCAACCCCCACGCGGGGCTCTTCCCACACCCGTCCTCGCAGATGCCAGGCCAGCCCCTGTCTTCCCAGGCCATCTCCCAGCAGCACCTGCAGGAGGCAGGCACTCGGGAGTGGAGCCCTCAGAATGCATCCATGTCAGAGTCTCTGTCCATCCCAGCGTCCCTGAATGACGCAGCTTTGGCTCAGATGAACAGCGAGGTGCAGCTCCTGACCGAAAAGGCGCTGATGGAACTCGGGGGTGGGAAGCCACTCCCGCACCCCCGGGCGTGGTTCGTCTCCCTGGATGGAAGGTCCAACGCTCACGTCAGACATTCATACATTGATCTCCAAAGAGCTGGAAGGAACGGAAGCAACGACGCCAGTCTGGACTCTGGTGTGGATATGAATGAACCAAAATCTGCTCGGAAGGGTAGAGGAGACCCTTTGTCTCTCCAGCAGAGCCACCCTCCTGTCCAGGAGCACCAGCAGAAAGAGCCCCGAGCCCCGGACGGCACCGCCTACACGCAGCTCGTGTACCTGGACGATATGGACCAGAGCGGCAGTGAGTGTGGGACCACGGTGTGCACCCCTGAGGACAGCGCACTGCGATGCTTGCTGGAAGGCTCGAGTCGGAGGAGCGGAGGCCAGCTGCCCAGCCTGCAGGAGGAGACGACCAAACGAACTGCAGATGTCGCCCCAGAGCCGCTAGCCAGTCCCCAGCAGAGACGATCTGCCCATGATGAAGAGGAAGAGGATGAGGACGAGGACCAAGGAGAAGACAAGAAGAGCCCCTGGCAGAAACGAGAGGAGAGACCCCTGATGGCCTTTAACATCAAATGAGCCATGGCCAGGCACCCAGCTGTGGAATAGAAAATTGCCAAATATCCTTTCTTAAGGAAGCACATACCTGTTTGTGCAGGGAGCTGAAAACGGACACCCATGGAAGCGGAGGTTTGCTGCGTTGACATTACGGCGGCAATGGTAGAAAGGAATTAAAGTCACTACTCAGAATAAAGGATGACTCTGATGGAGGCCGTCCCTCCAGGGAGGTGGCTAGGAGAAGTCTCTGAACATCCTTCCACCGACTCCACGTGTCCACCGCCAGGAACGCTGAAAAAGAGCACGTGATGTTGCTACACTCCAAGATCACCTCAGTTCTCACTCAGACTCTGGGAACAGATGAAACTCTTTTTGCATTGCTTGAATCCATTTTATCACGATAATGCTACTGTGAAGCTATTACTGAGAACTTAGGAGGGCACTTAGTGTCCCAAGGTAGGCATTATCTCAAAGGAAAGCTATGCATCGCTGCTTCGTCGTCTTGTTTGGCTTAGGTTTCACTTTGGTTAGGTTTTGTTATGGGGTTTGCTTTTTCTTTGGTTGGTTTGGTTTTCTTTTTTAGTACAATTTGGTTGTAAAAGTGTTCCTCCCTCATTTAATTTGTTGTGGTTCTCGGTGGTTTATTTCAGTATCTCCCTTCAGGAACACTGACTGTCATCTCTTAACATCCAAGCCTTTTAATGAAATTGTACTGAAATTTTTATCAGCTAAGAGTCCTTCAATTCTGGTCCCATTAACTCCAAGTGCCTTTTTTACAGTGACAACAGACAGTCCCTCACTTTTTTGGTTTTTCTGAACCCCTTTCATTGAACTGCCTGGATTTTATATAAAGTTATTAAAGATACCCCTTTTCTTTAAACTGCATGCTGCCAAGTGCCATTTATGCTCAGCATTCTCATTTCAATGCAGTGTACTCTCTAGTTATCATGTGTAACGTGGGTTCTGTTTAGCGAAGATAGACTAGAGGACACTTTAGAGATGCCCTTCCCTGCTCCATCTCTTTGGCCACTAGCCATCGTTATGGTTTTACTGGCCATTTGTATATATGGTTACCCATTAACTCTGGAATCCTATGGGCCCATCCTGCTCGCCAAACATGAGAGTATGGACTGAGCAAGGGGTCTGAATGTGACTATTAAAAAAAATCTTATGTACTATCCAAAAGTGCCAGAGTGACTCTTCTGTGCATTCTCCTTAAAGAGCTGCTTGGTTATCAGAAAAATGAAAACACAAAATAAACTCGGAAGAAAAAACACAACTGTCTCTGTGGTCATTTAAATTCATTCTGAACTATTCTCTGCTGCAAAATTGCCACTAAGACTTTGCAATTCGTTTCTTAACAGCCTAAGACGTGGTTGTTGGACTTGTAAACACATAAACACCGAGGAATTTCCACTAGGGTTCAAATCCACCTTTGTCTTTAGTTTCCTTCAAGAACACAACATAACATTTCGTTGCATTGCAGGTAAGGAAAGATGTCTACACTTTAGAAGAAATTGGTGTTTTTGCCAGGCACAGTGGCGCACACCTGTAATCCCAGCGACTTGGGAGCCAGAGACAGGAGGATCGTAAGTTCGAGACCAGAGGCAGTCTGCATAACTTAGCTAGACCTTGTCTCAAAAGGTGGGGAAAAAAAAAAATGGGCACAGGGTGCAGCTCAGTGGTATAGCACTTGCAAAGCATGCAAGCGCAGGGCCCTGGGTTCAACCTCCAGTAGAAAGAAAGAGAAGGAAGGAAGGAAGGAAGGAAGGAAGGAAGGAAAGAAGGAAGGAAGGGAGGGAGGGAAGGAAGGAAGGGAGGGGGGAGAGAGAGAGAGAGAGAGAGAGAAAGAAAGTGGTGTTTTATGCTCAAGATTGGTCCGTCTTATAACAGCTTCAGGAAGTTTTCTTAAAATTGCCAGAGTCTTCCAAGATGTGTAATATCGTCCATCACAATTCTTAATGAAGGTGTCGGCAAAAAATAAATTAAGCCAGCTATGTTTAGCGGTTTCTGTACAAAAATCTTCGTTTGTTAATTCCATGCAGGCAAAAACTAATGGAGCTTAGTTTTGTTATTTGAATTCTCAAAGGCTAACATATAGTGTTTGGCTTTTAAGGGAGAAGATGGTTGAGAGAGACCCCAACGGTGAGACAACTAAGTGGGTGAGAGCCTGGGACTTAACCAGGGAAGTAGGGTTCATTCTGGAGTGAACATTCTCACCAATAGGTGGCAGGTGAAGCCTTGCAGACTTTGTTAAGACTCCAGGGAGGGGTCATTGTCAAGTCCCTTGAAAAGGAAAAGTTAGTTGCCTTTCCAAGAATACCCAGGGCGAAGACATCGGTTATTGGGGTGGGAAGGAGGATGCTAGAAGACCTCCTTGCTGTCTTTGGTCACAAGCCCTTCGCAACTCTGCCTAAGGTGGCTGCCAATGGAATCACCTCTGTAAAGTATCACTTTCCAAAAGAGGGGTGTTTAATGCATGCTACTTGGGAAAAGCAGGGGACACATTAACTGTTAGCACTAATTGTGGGAGATCTGGCAGGAAAACGGGGGGCACAGGATGGCTGCTTCTCTGACAGTTCCTCCTTAGGTGAGACATGTATGGATGGACTACAGTCCAGCTGTGGAAAGTGTCAAGCAGCCAGCGGTGGTCACAAGACACAAGGAAGACAAGGCAAGTGGGCTTGCCAAAAGAGAATTTCTTCTGCCAAAAATGAAGTTCAGTTCCTCCTAACAGTTGTCCACAGCGGGGCTCAGATGTTAACGGTTTTTTCTCCAAGTGCCAACAGTGATCACCAGACTAGAATTCTCTGGGGCGAGCACTGTGACTTCAGACTTTAAACATTTCATTTATCTTCTCTAGCCTGGTCAGGGCTGTGTGGGCCTCAGCAATCTACATCAATTACATTGTCTGAAGAACCAAAGCCACCAAAAGCATCTTGCTCATGCCACCTAGTGGTGAGTTTGCGTCTGCGTGTATAGGAGAGCTTTAATTGAGACACTGAGTTCTGTAGGGCCCACTTGGGTAAGGTGGGGGAGGGTGTGCCCAGGGATGAAGCAGTGGCTAGTTCTGCCCTCCAGGGCTGGTGAGTAATGAGAGGAAACAGGTCTGTGGCATCTCTACCTGGTACCAAAGTGTGGGAACAATAATGCATCCAATCCTCAAAATCTTGTGAGAAAGGCATATTTCTTCTTTATTTTACACCTAACTAAATGGAGGCTTGGTGGTTAAATAATTGAGGTCACTGAACTTGGAGTAGTGATGTGCTGCTTAAACAACCAGTTCTCTGGAAATAAATTTAAGCTATGTTGTTGTTAGGTGCCATCGAGTTGGATCCAACTTATAGTGACCCTCACAGAGTTCTCAGCGGTTGATTACTTTGGGATTGCTTTGAGAGTGGATTGCTACATCCTTCTCCTGTTTTTCGTAATGCTGGGGATCAAACTCAGAGCCTCAGAAAGCAGAGAGCTGCACTCTACCAAATAAGCTAAAGCCCAGAGCATTTAAGCGATTTATTGTGGTTATTAGGTGCTGTTGAATCAGTTCCCACTTATAGCGACCCTCCTAGGGTTTTCCATGGCTGATTGTTTCCAGACTGAGTCGGGAGTAGATTGCCACTTCCTTCTCCTGTTTTTGCAGTGCTGAAGATCGAACCTGGGTCATCAGTGCAGGGCAGCGCTCTACCTACTGAGCTAAACCCCAGCCCTCATTTAAGCTGTGGATATTCTTAATAAAGAATCTGTTGGACACAATTTACAAATAATAAAATGCATAATACCCTGTTGTAAATTCCCTTCGACAATTGATTACTGTCATCGCCAACCTATTGTTGAAATGAACAAGAGTGTAATTCTAACATGAATTTTGTTATTTTATTACATTCATGATTAAGATGAGATTGAAACAGCAAACATGTCGGAACGTCACTTGCTCATCAATCATGCAGTGACTTCTTCGCTGAATCAGATGCTTTTTGAATACTAGGAGGAAATTGCCTCAATTTTTTAGTACTCTTCATAATATAATGGCTGCAGACATACCATTTTAAGTTTAATCTGCATTATAAACATTCTCTCCATTGCTTTCTCCATTTTGTAGCATTGGCCAATTTCTGTGATGTGCACACTCCCAATGTGGCCAATTTCTAGCAAATAGTGTGATATCACTGTACACAGCAGTTGGAAGAGATGCATGGTAGCACATAATTACATCATATTCCTACTAAACACAGGCAAGGAGATAAATAACCTGAAGGGCATAGGTAATAGTAAAATACAGAGTTGATCCACATTATCAAGGCTTACAGATTTGCAAATGTGCCTACTTGAAAGCCCAGGTCAGTACTCACTGTGCATTTGAGTTCATTTATGGACATGCACAGAGTGATTAAACCTGTGAGTTACTAATGCACATGTCTAGCTGGAATTGGGTAAGGTACACGCCTGTAACCAGCAGCTTGAGAGGCCCCTGCACCCAGCTTATAGTTAGGTCTTGTTACCTGCAGAAGTTATGTTCTATAAAGTCTCTGTAACACTGAGTAAGAATGTACAACAGTAGAAGCACTGCTCCTGGGGGCAGCATGGGGGTAGGTTCCTGCGAGCCTCTGGTCACAATATTTCTGTCAACTGATCAATTGCCTAAGGTACCTTATTTAATATATATTGTTGACCCATTAACATTGCCAGTGCCATAACTGAAGCCTGAACAAAGCTCCGCCGACAGATGTATTCTCTCCACAAGGCACATCACAGCCTTCTCAGGTTCAGGAACTCCATACAACACTATGCTTTGATGCAGTTTTTGACAGCATCCGTGGCCTTCCGGGTTAGAAGTTACAGCTCAAGTTCTTTGTTTCAGTAAGATTTTTTATTTTTTGACTTTTTGAAGCTTTGGATGGAAACCTCCAATTAGGAAAGGAAAATCCAGTGGAAGTTACCCACCAGGCTTTAGTAGTAACTCTATGCAAATGGACAATGCTCAGTAGAAAAGGAGCAAGTGCCCCTTTCTGGCGCAGGTCCAGCTGCAGGATGTGGGAGGAATCCATGAAAGAGTGCAGCCTAGCCGGGTGCGGTGACACATGCCTGTAATCCCAGCAGCTTGGGAGACAGAGGCAGGAGGATCGCAAGTTCGAGACCAGCTGCAGTCTGTGTAATTTGGCAAGACCCTGTCTCAAAAAGTAAAAAAAAAAAAAAAAATGGGCTGGGGGCGCAGCTCAGTGGTCCAGCACTTGCAAAGCATGCAGGCGCAAGGCCCTGGGCTCAACCCCTGGTACCACAAAAAAAAAAAAAAAAAAAGAAGAAGAAGAAGAAGAAGAGTGCAGCCTGAGCCATGCCAGGAGATAGGCATCATCTCTTACATGACAGAGACTCTGTGAATCTGGAACTTTACACAGTATAAACTAATGCAGATAAATACAAACACAGCTAGGCAAAGCATCCAAGAAATTGAGACCAGAACCAAAAAAGAAGACCATAAAGCTTAATGGTCATTAGGCCACAGTATGATAAACTCTTTTCAATTTTCGTTGTCCCTCCTCTTGTAGGTATTTGGCTGATCTCTGGAATTGGAGGTCAAAGGGATACAAGTTATAGAAAGAACTGTGGTGACTTTTCAGCTATTTTGAAATTCCACAATTTCTCATTTGCTGTTTTTCACCATAGTTAAGGCAAGATATAATTATGTTTGGGGACCTTCATGACAACCCTTGACATCATGGAGAAGTGGGAGTGCTGGTTGTCATGGTGCATGGACTAGAAGGCAGTAGGCAATAGAGGAGAAAGACAGTTGCCAAATTAGATGGGGAGAGATCCAGTTTTAGGTTTTAGAAGTAGGAATTGCAAGCCTTTCCTCAACCTCTTGAAGACTATTTTCAAAGCTGTAAATGTAAATATATGCCCCAAAACCTGGCAGATATTTTTGTCCTTCTTTACAGTGATTGTAACTTGCTTAATGTTGGCATTCTAGTCCCCACAAAGTGCCTAATCCATCATGTAAGACCATTTGCACCTCAACAAGATGTAGAGGAATTGAAGAACCTGAGAATTTAGAACATGGAAGGTCCATGATGATCTCGTGCAGGAGGAAATTGGAGGCTGAGACCACAGGTATTGAGATGACCTCCCCATGCAGGAAGCAAGTGACCATATTGCGACCAGGTTCCATCTCCTGATACCTGGCCCAGTATGCAGCCACCTCCCCTGGCTGCCTCTTCATCATCTGCAATTTTGGGCCCTCTGTCATTGGTCCATGTTCTGCATACAATAGATACTTAATAATTAGAATATAAAGCATCACAGCCATGCTAATTATTCAATTTCCAGGGTTGTGGAAAGAGCCCTGGACTTAGAGGTAGAAGATCTGGGTGTTGGCCTTGACGATCAGACAGGTAACTGAGTTCTGTTGCATTACAGGGAAGATGAGGATATTTGTTCTCTGATCTCTGGGTGGGTTGCATTCAGATATGACAATGAATATTGAAGTTCTTTATAAACTGTACTTATAGTTCCCTAATCCTATTGCAACAATGCCACAGTGATTTTTTTGTTGTTGTTATACCAAGTGCTTCTCAACTTCTTTTTTAGGAAAATAGTAGAAAAAAAAAATAGTCTCTCCCTTTCCAGTCTTAGATTTCTACAAGCTTTAGTTGAGTAATCTGTCCATTTGTTCAAGTAGGCTGTTTTGCCAGGTATTTGAAATTGGCCAGTGGGATCAGTGAAGGTGCAGCTTCCTTACATGTACAATGTTCCCTCCTTATCCATGGTGGATATGTTACCAGGCTCCTAGTACAGGGGACCCTAGGCCACAGACCTACACAGGGTACACAGCAAGAGTCTAGTGGCAGTGGAAAGATGAGTGTGCAAAGCTTAATCTGTATTTACAGCCACTCCCCATCACACAACAAGTGTAATGCACTTGAATCATCTCAAAACCATCCCCACCCCAGTCCATGGAAAAACTTCTGCAAAACTGGTCCCTGGTGCCAAAAAGGTTGGGAATTACTGTCTTAGTGGGTGCCTGAAACCACAGGTAGTACTGAACCCTATGTATACTATGTGTTTTTAAGTATGTTGTTCTTATTGTTGTTAGGTGCCGTCAAGTTGGTATCTGACTCAGTGACCCTCATAGGGTTTTCAATGGCTATTTCAGGATTGCCTTGGGAGTGGATTGCCAGGCTCTTCTCCCACTTTTGCGGTGCTAGGAATTGAACTCCAGACCTCAGAGACTGCAGCGCAGTGCTCTACCAACTGAGCTAAATCCCAGCCCCATTTTTAAGTATAATTTATGTTAATTAGACACAATAAGAGATTAACAAATTATTTAATGGCAAAACAATTATACTGTAAATTAAATTGAACCCTATCCTCAAGTATATGCCGTTAATCTGATAACAAAGACAGCTAATAAATAAAGAATGAGTGGTTAGCATTTGTAGTGTGGATATGTTAGACAAAGGGATGATTCATGTCCTGGGCAGGACAGAGTGGGATGCAAAGAGATTTCATCATACAACTCAGAAGAACATGCAATGTAAAACTTCTGCATTGCCTCTCTCTGGAATTTTTCCATATAATATATTCTGATTGTGGTTCGCCATAGTAACTGAAACATACTGCAAAACCTCAGATAAGGGAGGACTTCTGTAAATACAAATATAAAGATTTGTTGTGTTTAGGTGCCATGAAGTTGGTGTCCAACTCACAGCAACCCTATATAAAACAGGAGAAATACTATTGTCAGTGCTTCTCTGCTATTCATAGGGTTTTCAATGGGTGTCTATTGGGGTTTTTTTGGTGGTGGGGGGTGGGGCATGGGTTGCTGAGTCCTTCTCCCAAGTCTGACCTTGGTTATCTGACAGGATCGGACACTGCAGTGGTATGGCTACAGGCTATATAAAGACTTATCATGTACTAAATAGAGTGTGATTGCCAATGACAGAACATTGTTAAGGGAGATTGAGAGGGAGGTAATACCAAGGTGATAGTTAATTTTATGTGTCAGCTTGACTGTATCAGGATGCTCAGATTGATGCTTAACCTTTATTTTTGGGTGTTCACCTGTGAGATGTTTCCAGATGAGATTAGCATGAACTCAGTAAAGTAGTGGTGGGCATCAGCCAATGCACTGAGGGCCTGACTCACCCTGCTCCCATTTTTTCCACCTCACGGTCTGAATTGGATACTCTCTTCTCCTGCCATTAGACTGTGATTTACCCCATCAGCTGCACTGGTGCTCAGACCTTCAAACTTAAACTGAGTCGCATCACCAGATTTCCTGGGTCTCCAGCTTGCAGATGGCACGTAGTAAGGATTCTCAGTCTCCATAATCATGTGAACAAATCCCTATAATAAATCCCTGTGTGAGTGTGCATAGTGTTTTATATATATAGTGTTATATATATACATGCATACATATAGAGAAACAGAACCAACAGATTATATATGCATATGTATACATTCTGTTTCTATAGCAAACCCTGGTTAAACAAACCAAGAAGTAAAACAAGGAAGTAACCGTGAAAGACAACATGTAATATTAACTCCAAGAAGGGTGACATATTATAAGCAACTTTCAAACACATCATCTTCCTTTGATTCCCACAGCTATCCTGTTTATGGCTTGGGCAGGGGATTTGTCCACTTTGCATCCAAAGACACCGACATGTAGTGCACTACCCAAAGAGCACAAAGACCTAGGATTTTAACTGAAACCCAGATGCTTTACCCGTAAGTGCAGTATTCTCTCAACCCATCCAGCCACCTCACCAAGATTGATTCCAATCAATCTTGGGAGCAGCATCTAGAACTTAACACTTCTTGTGTTATAAGCAGGGCTCCCTGCACACTTCTTGGATCAACTTATTTAACCCTGACCTGCTATCATTCAGATGTTGAGTCCCTGTGTTAAAGGCTTGGTCTCCAGGATGGTGCTACTGGAAGATGGTGGAGCCATTAGGAGGCGGGGCCCAGTGGGAGGTCCTTAGGTCACTGCAGGCATGCCCCTGAAGAGGATTGTGGGATACCAGTCTTTTCATCTTCTCCTGTTCTATGTCTAGTGAGATGCACAGTTTACTCCCCCATGTGTTCCGAATCATTGCTATCCAGCACCCTCACCGGAAGTCCAAAACAGCGGGTCCACTTGGTCTTGGACTGAAACCTCCAGAACTGTGAGGTTAATAAACCTTAACTCTTATAAGTTAGTGATATCAGGTACTTTGTTGTAGGGATGGAAAGCTGACTAACTCACCGCCATAACCTGGTGAGGTCAGTATTCTGCCATTTCACAGACAGATCAGCTACAGAAGCAGAGGAACTTAACACATTCATCTGTGCTCTCTGTCACTCTGCAGCGCCCATTAAATAGTGCTGTTCTCAGATGGAAGGGTAAAAACATTGTTTCCCAGGTTGCTAACATTTTGATAAATAGTAGAATGTAACTGTAAATTCCTTCCAGAAACATGGAAATGATTACTGACGTCCTAAGTGATCCTGCGAACCTCAGAAATAGAATTTGATTCCTACTCCCCAAAGTGGGACATTTTTGAGCCCTGTGACATTAGTGGCTCTATGGGACAAAGATAGAAAAGTAAGTTAAAAGATCAAATGTCTAGATGTGGTAAATTTCATGTCTGATACCAGGAGACACACAAAACAGGCGCAGTGATGACAAACATAAAATAACTACTTACAAAGAAATAACCTCACAAATTGGATTGGAAACCAATTGTACTTTCCTTGATGTACTGTAGAAATACCTGTTCATCCATGTTTTTTGCAGCACTATTCACAATCGTCAAGATATGGAATCAACTTGGTTGTCCATAACAGATGAGTGGATAAGGAAAACGTGGTAAGTATACACCATGGAGTTTTATTTAGCCATAAAGAAGGACAAAATTACAGTATTTTCTAGAAAATGGATGGAACTAAAGGTCATCATTTTAAGTGAATTAAACCAGACCCAGAAAAACTAAATATCACATATTTTCTCTCATATGTGGGTGTTAGATTTCATTGTATATTCAATATTAAAATATATAGGTCATGAAAGTAGAAAGGGGATTATGTAGGGGAAGAAAAGAGACTAAAGAGAAGGAAGGGCAATAAGAAAGGGTAATGAGAGAAAGGAAGAGAAATATCACACATTTTGCCCTTAGGGCAAAATACACACACACACACACACACACACACACACACACACACACACACACACAACATCCAAATAGAAAGAGGACCATTGGTGAGGAGGAAGGAGTTCGGCAGGGGAGAGGGGTCACGACAGGGTAATGAAGAGGTGAACAGGCACAATGTACAATCATATGCATGTATGGAAATGTCATAATGAAACCCAGTAGGTTGTATGCCAAAAAGTTACTAACAGAAATAAATTAGTTACATTTTTCCTTTGAAGAAGTCATATTGTCATTGCCTAGAGTGAGAGAATGGGAGCAGGACATGGCAATCCTGAAACAATCAGCCGTTGAAAACCTATGAGGGTCACTATGAGTTGGACATGACTCGCTGGCCCCTAACAATAACAAGAGTAAGAGAAGTGGAGTGTAAGTTCTTTCTCAAGGAGGAGCTGGCCTTTTTTTGCATTGGAGGGTAAAGGGAAGCTGGAGAGGGTATCTTCAGAGAGGGGCGACACAGAACAGAGATGATTATTCTTGGCCAGACAGCACTTTGAAAGTCTCAGGTGAGAAATGGTTGGGGGGGGGGTGTTGGATGGGGTTTTTTGTTGTGTTGTTTTGTTTTTGTGACTGGGGCTCAAACCCAGAGCCTTCTGCATGCTAGGCAAGCACTCTACCTCTCAGCTACATTCTCTGCTGAGCTAGTTGTTTTTTAAAGGATATTATGTGATAATACTGCAGCTAGCTCCCTTAAGACATCACTGGAATGAGACAGAGCATCAGTAAATAGCCAAAGATGTCATCGTGAACTGCAGGGAAATTTTATGTTATATGAGCATCAGTTTCATTTATTATGAGCTAGAACTAGAGTCATGCTTCTAGCCTATTACTAGAGGTAATACAATGCACTGTCATTTTAAACTTTTTTGCTGGACTAGTAGAATAAATTTGGGATCTTCAGGAAAGTGTTATGGTTGGAAAAGTAATAAACAGGCAGGTACACTTCCAGAGTCATTTGTTAAAGTAGTGATATGGGTGATTCATCCACACTTTTAGCACACTGAAGGTGAAAATCCAGAGAGGAAGAGGAAATGTTATTCCTTCTAGGAGCCAAAAACTCTTCTTTCATTCATTTGGTATTCTGAGACTTGCACAGTGGGGTGTGCGTGGGCATGAGTTGGGTATGCATGCACATGGGTTAGGTATGCACAAGCATGAAAGGGGAAGAACGGTACAAATAGGCAATGCATATAAGGACTCAACAGAAATTCTAGCTAGTAAACTAATTTGCAAAATATTAAAGTTACTGAATCACGTGGTGACTTTTGATCTTTCCTCTATTTACAGAACAAGTTATTTGGCAGATGGAAAGGTATTTGTTAAATTTTCTCAATCCTTTCTTCTTTATGTTCTTATACATAATACCAAAGTGATATTTCTTCTTATGTGTTTAGAGATAGATTTTTCTGTTCCTCAGTCTGGCTAATAAGTCCCATTAATGATGCCCAATAGAGTGAACCCTAACAGCCATGTCTTTACACAGTAATCAGTCCAGGGAGGAGTCAATAAGAGTTCTTCTCTGTGGGTTTTGTTTTGGTGGTGGTGGTGGTGGCGTCGTGTGCATGTGTGTGTCTGTGTGTGTGTGTGTGTGTGTGTGTGCGTGCGTGTTTTGTTGTTGTCTTAAATAGACCTGGGAAAAGTGGGGCTAATGGTAGAGGTACAATATAGGAAACTGCGATTGTTAATAGTCACATTCCTTTCATTATCTGACCCACCCCAGGAATTTTCCAACGAAGTCCCCATTTTGCTTAAGGTTAGCCAGAGCACAGTCAGGGGGCTTGAGTCTGCACTCTAAGAGCCAAGAAGAGAGTCCTGGCAATGTTAAGACTCTGCTTCTCGTTGCTCCTGAAGCTTGACTCTATCATTATCCCCATAATTTTATTAGTCATCCCCTTCCTTCTATTGTTTAAAATGCCCCAGTAGTTTCCCAACAAATTCCCATAAACGGTTCATTCAAGTTTGTTTGCCACTAATTTTAATAGAGCCCAGAAATAAAGGATCCTCCTAGCCCAGCACAGCTCCATAAACTGAGGAGTCCTGCTCTTGGTTAAAAGTCTACATGTGATTTTTTCAGGCCCAACCATGCGTAATTTAAAAAGCTTCCCATGACAGGCTCGTGGGGACGGAGAGGAATGCTGCCTCCCTCACACAGGACTCAGGGGACAGCCAGGACATCGCAGTCTTAGAAGGGAGTTACGGTCAAGGTCTCCAAGTCCTTGCCCCTGTGTCTCTAAAATGACAGAGACCTATTGATCAGGGTCTCCTAGGCTGCAAGGTGGTCCTAGCACCTGGGCCGATTCACCTGGTCCTCACCTCGTGCCTTTCCATGGGGAAACGGAACACTGGAGGAGCTGGTGCGTCTTACTGTTTGTCCTCTTGCTGGTAACTTCGCAGTAGCTGATTAAATACTTTACCGTGATTTTCAATTTCATTATTGTCTTTACTGACCACCTGAACACCTGCCAGAGCGCCCGCTTTCCAGTTTAGCTCTTCGGATAAACCAGTCAGTGAGACTGAAATATCTGTGTGCATCAAGTTTTGTAAAACACATAGGTTAGACATCTGAGAACATGCTTTTTCTTGCAAAGGTAAATATGTTCTAATATATGCTTCTAGAATTTTTTAACCTGACTTTTATGGAAGTACCTGAAAATTTTCATAAGTCCCACATAATCATACCATCTCATTACTGCATTCGTCAAATCGCTATGACAAAACATATTCTCATCTTGCTGCATTTTAGACGTTGTCCATTCTACAAATGAGAGCTAAAGTGCATTCTTGACTTCCCTGCCTTTAAATTGTAGTATTTTCACATGATAGGTACAAAGAAAGTAGATAAGAACCCTGAATTCTATGAACAGCAACCACAGTCATTCAGGTCACGAAAAACACAGTCTCAGCCCTTAATATTAAGAAGGGAGTGAGAACAAAGGTTTTCATCAAAACTGAGACACAGAAAGTGTCTAATTAACATGTTAAATAATATTTTGGGGGGCCCATGGATTTGAACTGAGCATCTGCCCTTACTCCAACAGACCAAAGTAGAATTTAATCACAGTCACTGAGCTTTGGCTAGTGGAAAGCCCTGTAGTCAGTCAAGTTGTTTTCCACACCACAAGTCTGTTTTCCCTTAAAGCCTGTGTGATCTTGTCAAATCTTGTCGATTGGAGTTCTCAGAACCTGTTCTGGCCCTGTTTGGTTATCAAACGGAGGTCCTCAGTGAGAGACAGATGTTTGGACCAACAGAGAAGCTGAAAAATGCTCAAAGCCACAAGCAGGTCTGACATGCTTTATTCTGGACTGTTCCTCTTCCTTCCCTCTACAGCATTGCCACCAGGACGCAATCCTTTTCTTTTTTTTTGCGGTACTGGGGGTTGAACCCAGGGCCTTGCTCTTGCATGCTCTGCAAGTGCTGGACCACTGAGCTGCACCCTAAACCCAGTTTTTCACTTTTTGAGACAGGGTCTTGCTAAGTTATGCAGACTGCCTCTGGTCTCGAACTTGTGATCCTCCTGCCTCCGCCTCCCCAGCCGTTGGGATTACAGGTGTACACCACTGCGCCCGGCTTGGACGCAACACTCTTCATGCCCCATGGCCTCTCTATGCCCGCAGTCCTGTCTGCTCTCTCTAGTCCTCTCTGAAACCCATCTTCTCTGCACACCCAGTGCTGGTGGAGGGGCTTTTTAAAGCTTTGACATAATAGTAGCTAATTACCAAGACCATTGTCCAATCACATCACAGTTACATGGGATTACATCATAGTAATATTGTGCACATGCGCCAGTCCATGTCCCGTTATCTGTCTGTTTACATTCTGATACCAATCACCCTGACCGGCCTAACACCTGTGACCTGCCTTATTCTTGAGTCATTTTTGTTTTGTTTTGCTCAAATAAATTCTATTAAATTTAATTGATTTAAAAAAGTTTCCTTTCAACAAATGTTGTTGTTGTTAGGTGCCTCGATTCGGTATCCAACTCATAGCAACCCTAAGTCAAACCTTTTATACACTTCGCAGGTCCATCTATAAATGTGAGTAGAAACAAACCCATTTGTGATTGTGTGAGCTGCTTTTCCATCATTGTGACCAAATACCTGACAGAACAACGTAGAGGAAGAAGGATTTCTTTTGACTCACTGTGTCAGAGGGTGGCTTGGGCCCATGCACTTGGGCAGATCATGGTAGTAGGAGCACATGGCAGAGGCTGTTCTTCACTTCTAGGCCAAAAGGAAGTACAGAGGGAGATAGGAAGGGGCCAGGGACAAGATGTCCCCAAGGGCCCACCCCCAGTGACTTACTTCCTCCACCTAGGCCCACCTCCTAAAGTTTCCAGAACCTTCCAAGACAGTACCACCAGCTAGAGACATAGGCTTCAATACATGAATGAGCCTGTGGTGACATTTCACATTCAAACCATAACACTGGCTTTTCTTTCTTCTTTCTTTCTTTCTTTTCTTTTCTTTTCTTTTCTTTCTTTTTTTTTTTTTTTTTAGTACTGGGAGGTTGAACATAGGACCTAATGTATACTTTGCACGTGCTGTACCGCTGAACTGCACCCCCAGCCCTTCTTTTATTTTTTATCTTGAGACAGGTTCTCACTAAGTTACACAGGTTGCCTCTGGCCTTGAACTTGCAATCCTCCTGCCTCCACTGCCTCCTGAGTGTCTGGGATTACAGGAGGGCATGGTGGGCTCTATAACACTAACTTTCTGATTGCATGTTGCCTTATCCCACATCAATAATATGAGCTCAAAGGACAGAACATAAACATACAACCAATTCACCTGATCCAGTCTTCTATGATATCAATCACAGCTCTCAGTTTAGTAATAGGTACCTTTCCTGCTGAAACACGGCCCAGCATGCCTTACCGGCAGCCCTGCACAAAGAGATGAGGGCTGCAATAGAGAAGGGTGACTGGAAGGCTAAGTCAGGTCCAAAGAGGGAGTGAAACTTGGATTCGGTTTAGAAAGTCACATCAGAGATTTTTCTGAGCAAAGTGAGGGGAAGAGCCAACGGGAATGAAGAGCAGGGTGAAGTCTTATTTCAGTCTTCCTTGTCTGACTCAGCCACCAAACTCCCATGTTGGATTCTTCAGATGTTTATTCTTTGTACCTAAAACTGCAGATCAGGAATATCCAACCTTTTGGCTTCCTTGGGCCACACTGAGTAAAGAGGAATAGCCTCAGGCCACGTGTAAATTATATAATTAGCGCATATACATAATAAGGGAGGGTCTCAAAGAAAATAAATGCTTAAAAAACACATGATGTTAAAAGCTTTTGTGGGGCTATCTTACTAGCTGTTTTTGGCTACATACAGCCTACAGGCGATAGATTGGATATGCCTGCTTTAGATAGAAGTACCTATAAGACGTAGAGCTGAACTGACTCCCGTTCAACATCTTGAATTTTCCAGCTAAATTTTAATTATTTTAACTGAATACATTTTGTAACAAAATTTACCCTTGGGGACATTAGCTATCTGATGATGGCATCTATTTTGTGAATCAAAATCCCTTGGTTTTCAGGAATCCCATAGTAACAATGACATTTTCTTTTTTCTTGTTTGAGAATAACCTTTGGACTAATTAGAAAAATGTCTTGGCATGACTCAATACTTTTCCTTCCCTTCTGTGCTCTGATGCATAAATCAGTGACCCTCCCAAGGAATTCAGGATTCCAGCAATCCTTGGCACATGAAGTCACCGTGTACTAATTTGAGATTACTTGCAAGTATAATTATCTGCTTCCTTTCACCCTTGCATTGTTTCAATATGTAAATCTATAGACAAAATCATATCATTGTACTTTTGTTATTCATGCCACTGATATGCTGGTAAATGAGATGATTACAGGATGATGACTGTATTGTGGGTGCAAGGGTAATACACCCTGATATAAATTTTTGTGAGGCTTAAGATGAATGTGAGCTGGGCGTGGTGGCACACGCCTGTAATCCCAATGGCTGGAGAGGCGAGGCAGGAGGATCTCAAGTTTGAGACCAGAGGCAGTCTGTGTAATTTGGCGAGACCTTGTCTCAAAAAAAAAAAAAAAAAAAAAAAGAGGGCTGGGGGTGCAGCTCAGTGGTCCAGCACTTGCAAAGCATGCAAGAGTGAGGCCCTGGTTTCAACCTCCAGTACAGTGAAAAAAAAAAATAGAATAGAATTCTACCACCAAGAACTTCCTATTCCCATTCTTCTGCCTGGTTGCGGAGCTCCTCCTGGGTCACGTGCGTCTGGTTCTAAGGAAGAGTTCCAGCCAGTTCACGAGTAAAGCTGCTGAGACCCAGGAAGAGCAGGCTCCTTCCCACAGAAAGGAGCATTATCATCCTTGGTTCTCCTAGTACAAGTTTACTAAGGAAAACAAACATATTTGAAAAAGCTATGGTGCAGCTGGGCACCGTGGCACACACCTGTAATCCCAGCGATTTGGGAGGCAGAGGCAGGAGGATCTGAGTTCAAGGCCAGAAGGAGCCTGTGTAACTCAGGGAGACCCTGTCTCAAGATAAAAAATGGGGGGGGGTGCAGCTAGGTAGTAGAGCACTTGTAAAATATGTGCAAGGCCCTGGGTTCAGCCCTCCAGTACCCTGGGCAGGGGTTTGGGGGGATCTATATGGGCTTAATGGGAAATCAAAAGCATGATCACCAACTTAGTGATTTTTAAATTCCAAGATTTGGGGGTCTTGAGGGGTTGCTATTTAAAAATTATTTGTCTTCACTGAAAGTATGTGTCCACAATCATAATGAACACCTAAGCAGGTGGGCAAGTGTGATATTTTAAGGTGTCCTTTAGCAGAAGCAGGGGAATCTATGTTTCTTTTGGTATAGTGGACATTCGTTTGGTGGCCTGCGGCCCCCCTCTCTGAAAATTGCTCTCCTACCTGATCCTATCCATAGCCAAGTTTGTAGAACAACACTATCCCTTGCGGATTAGTCCACAGATTCTCCAAGAGACATGGTAGATGGCCTTTCATCTTCCATGTCTCTCCTACACCTGACATAGCAGCTGTCGGGCAGTACTGGCTGCAAAAGTGGGGCCCAGTGTCCCCTAAGATAATTAATATAAACACATTCTTCTGACACTGTGATTGGTTGAAGAATAACCATACAAATAAAGTTAGTCCAATCAGAATAGAATTAAAGACTCTTGTTTAAGTATTGGGAGAGAAATGATACTCTATCTATACTATGTGGGTGGATACTAAAGCTTCTAGAGTGATTTTGCTACCAGGAAGGAAGTCAGCAGATGCACCTGACAAAAGGCAGGAGACCAAGCCAAAAAGAATCACAGAGAAACTGAGCTGGAGTCCTGCTCAAACCATACCCAGAGCCTTACAATCCCATCGTACTTTTGGAGTGTTATCTGATAAACTCCTTTTGTTGTGTAAGTGCATTTGAACTGTGCTTTCTCCTACACCTGGAATGTAAATTTGGCTCCCTGAAGATGGGAATTACCTGTATCAGACAGACCCTAAAATGTGAAGCTGATTAAGTGAAGTAAGTAAGGTAGGAAATAATGAGAACAACTCTCTTTTGAACTGGGAAGGTGGCAATCCTTTCATGGTAACATGCAAGTCTGACTCAGAATATGCACGTACCAAGATCCAGCCCACGTTTTGGTAGGAAAAATTTGAGATGTTGGAATGTAGTGATTGCTTATTGCAGCTTTCTATAACATTCAGCTAGAAAATGGCATGCTTAGGCTTGCAGAGAAAGGAAATATTTGGCTAAAATATAATTTAGCAAATTTCTAATAGAGCTCTCAATTCAACACGTCTGAGGATATAAAAATCTGGAGTCAGATGAGGATTGAAAAAGTCATGCTGCAGTTAGATGTGGTGGCTCATCCCTGTAATCCCAGCAACTCCAGAGGCAGAAGGATTGTAAATTCAAGGCCACTGGCAGCCTGTGCAATTAAGGAAAACCCTGTCTCAAAATAATTTTCTTTTTCAGTACTAGAGGTCTGAGCACAGGGCCGCACACATACTTTGTAAGCACTCTACCACTGAGCTGCCTCCCCAGACCATTTTTAAATTTTTTTTTATTTTGAGACAGAATCTTGCTAAATTACATGGGCCATCTTGGGCCTTGAACTTGCAATCCTCCTGCCTCTGCTGTCTCCTGAGTCTCTGGGATTACAGGTATGTGCCATGGAGCACTTGGCTAGTACAAGATCCTGAGATCAATCCTCAGTGTCACAAAAAAGGAAAACAAGAAAAAGTCAAGCTGCTTACTTTAAATCAGCATAGGGAAGCGGGGCACAGTGGTGCATGCCTATAATCCCAGTGACTCAGGAGGCAGGAGGGTCGCAAATTTGAGGGCAGCCTGTGTAACTTAGCGGGATCCTGTCTCAAGATAAATATAAAAAGGGACTAGGGATACAGCTCAGTGGTAGAGTATTTGTGAAGCATGCATGAAGCCCTGGCTTCAAACCCTCAGAACCACAAAAAAAAAAAAAAAAAAAAAAAAAAAAAACAGCCCAGGGAAAAGGGCTCAAGTGAGGCCCGAGCCTCCCCACTAAACAGAGACAATGACTGTCATTGTACAGATGGTGAGTTGCAGCCTGGAAGCAGGAGACAGGGTACCTGGCATTATTTTGAATAATGAAGACTAGATGGAGCCATGGCTGTTAAAAAGAAGGGTCATAAGGATAAAGCACAGCCAGCAGCAGGAAGTCCAGATTAAAAAGCTATTCTAGACCTGCTACCTGGCTTTGGTTACAAGCCAGATGAAAATAACCTTATTCTTGGTATACTTGAGTAGAATTTGTTCCTTTAACTTCAACCCCATCCTGTAATGTTGGGGCATTTCCTGTTCATCCTTCTACTTGGATCTAATTCGCTTCTAATTCTGGTAACGGTGTAGCTCTATATGACTCACAGTCTTTGGCTTCCTACTCCACCTTTTGTTGTTGTTGTTGACCGAGGTCATAATGCTTCCATATACTAATGGAAAAATGAAAGAACCCAGACAAGACTGTCTTAAAAGCAGGTCTAAGCTGTGCTTATTTCCTTTTACCACTCATTGTAACATCTAAGGGGGAAGGCAGATGGTTTCCCCGGGTGCTTATTTTCCCCAGGATTTCTGTTTCTTCAGTATCCAGAGCAGCTGGTTTTAAAATTGTTCTGAATTGTACTGTGGTTCTATAAACTGGGAAACCAGGGAGCCCAGAAAGGGTCTTCCTGTATTTAATTTAATTTATTCATTTGTCTATCTATTTGGGAGACAGTCTCTCTCTGTGTAGCCCAGACTGGCCTTGAACTCGGACCCTCCTGCCTCCAACTTCTGAGTGCAGCCAATCTTTACTGATGCATAGGCTCTGGATCTCGTGCAATTACTGTTTCAAAAAGGATTCCACCTTGAAAAAAAAAAAAGAAGAAGAAAGAAAGGAAAAAGAGAGTTTGAAAACCATTTTCCTTGGCAGTGGCAACAGACACTTGTTTTGTTTGGTTTTGTTTTCTTTTTAATTTAATTTTATTTTTTTATTAATTATTTTATTTATTTTTAAAAAAATTTTTTTTGGCAATACTGGGGGTTGAACCTGAGCCCTATACATGCTAGGCAAGTGCTCTACCAGTGAGCTGCATCCCCAGCCCCTTTTTTATGTTTTGTTTTTGTTTGGGTTGGGGGGGTTGTTTGTTTGTTTTATCTTGAGATAGGGTCTCACTAAGTTGTGCAGGCTGCCTCAGGCCTCAAATTCATGAACATTCTGCCTCAGCCTCTCTGGTTGCTGTCATTACAGGTGTGCACCATGGCATCCATCAGGGACTTGTTCTTAGCTAGTTATGTGATTATCCTTTTAAAAGAAGGGAGAGACAGAGACAGAGAGAGAGATGAGAGCCAGGTACAGTGGTACGTGCCTGAAATCCCAGCTATCCCTGAGGCTGAGGCAGGAGGATCACAGGTGGGAGGCCAGAGACAGCCTGTGTAACTTAGCAAGACCCTGTCTCATAATAAAAGTATAAGAAAGGCTGGGAGTGCAGCTCAGTGGTAGAGCACTTGCCTAGCTCAAGGCTCTGGCTTCATTCCCCCATACTGAGAAAAATAAAAGAGAGAGAAAGAGAAAATATGAATGATCTAACAGAGAGCGAGGGGCAGAAAGAGGGAGTGGATGCCGACAGGCATGCTCCTAAAGCAGAGAGGTTTCACAGCACAGGGACTGAGTCACATCCAGAAGGAGAAAACAGGTGGAGAGCCTGGGGCCACTCAGTGTCTTCTGGAGTCACCATGGGATTCATTGTTGGCTCTCAAGATAAGGATTAGGAGAGCAAGTTGCCCTAAAATCAAGCCATTTAAGAGATTTTTTAAAAATTGACCTCAGCACCTCAAAGCTGTAACCCGCAGTGATAGGAGACAAGCATGCAGAAAGGACAGCTCACTGCCTCTAGATCTTGGTCTGACAGTTGGGTGTTGTCACAGAACAGGGAGTCAAAACACCTCTGAGATCACCTGGTCCCATGACCTTGTTTGCAGATTTAAGGAAAGGCTAGACTCAGGCTGGGTTCCACTGTACGTACACAGGTCACTCACATGGGTGAAAGGCAAATGAGTCCAGTCTACATGAAAAAGAATTGTGCTGAGGACATGATATATCCAGCAAATTTCTTCCCATGCTTTTTGGCCTACATATGGATTCCCTGGCATCCTATATCCAAAGCATTCAACGCTGAAGATATCTGGAGGAGTGATGGCTGAAAAATATCCATGCATAAATTACATGTTGCTATTTTTAATGTGAATTTGCATTAACCATTCCCTGTTTGCCTCTTTATTGGAGAAGGTAGGTGAATTTTGTTAAGCAATAATTTCTTTTTTTTTTTTTTTTTTTAGTGGTACTGAGGGTTGGACCCAGGGCCTCGCGCTTGCATGCTCTGCAAGTGCTGGACCTCTGAGCTGCGCCCCCAGCCCATTTTTTACTTTTTGAGACAGGGTCTCGCTAAATTACGCAGACTGCCTCTGGTCTCGAACTTACGATTCTCCTGCCTCTACCTCCCGAGCTGCTGGGACTACAGGTGTGCGCCACTGTACCTGGCTAAGCAATAATTTCATATTGAATAAGAATTAGAGTTAGTCCATCTTTAAGTTCCTAGTTTTTCTATTGACTCTTCTTGCTCATATCCAGATCTTTAAAGGCTGAAATACGAGAGGATAAAATCTCTAATAGTATTGTGTGTTGTTTTAGTCCATTCAACATCATTCGCTATTTAATAGTCATTTTTCAAGTACCAACTATACAATAAGCCTTACATGAATTCTTGGGGATAAAGAGCTGAATAAGGCAGGGTTTTGTCCTCATGGCTCCTCCAGCCAGAAGTCATAGCAACAGGGCTGATGGATCATTTTTAAGCCCTGTTTGTGATTATCTCTCCTTGTAAAGAGTCATGAAAGGTGAGTAAGTTTCCTGTGTGTTGGAGATTTTCATGCCATAAATTGTTTTGGCCCGGCTGATGCTTGGGGTTCAGATAGAAGTTTTAAGACATTCTGGCTGGGTGTAGTGGTGTACGCCTGTAGTCCCAGCTACTCAGGAGGGTAAGGCAAGGGGATCATATGGATCCAGGAGTTCAGGGCCAGCCTGGGCAATATAATGAGACTCTGACACTTTTTAAAAATACTAAAATTCCTTGGAATGTACTGGGCAGCACAAAGTGCATAGACAAATGTAATGATGGGTAGGACAGGTAACGATTGTACTCCCATGTAAAATTTAATGGTGTAATATAGGAAAAACCGCGCCTTCAACATCCACTGTAACAGCTCTGGGAAGAAGGAACAGTGGGATTCTCTCAAGGTCTTAGGCTGGACATAAAGCTATGTAAGAGGGCTAAGGACCCAGCAGGGGCTGCTGTAGCCAAAGTCCTACTTATTCCAATGATATCTTGAGATCCAACATGGCCTTTCTAGATCTCCAAGAAGAACACAAGAGTAGCGGAGAGCAGAGACTCGAGGCCAGCCAAGTCCTGGCTTAAGAAAGTCATTGATGGTATTGCAGCCTCATCCCACCAGATCTTTACCAAGGAGAAATGTCCAGGGTTATGAAACAGGAGTTGGCCAAAGTCTTCATTTGTAATTTTTACCTTTTTCTTTTGATCATATACTCAATAGATAGCTTTTAATTTTCTAAAAACATATCAAAGAACATTTCATTGGACTCAGCCACTTGGGTGTATGAGAAAGAACTGAAACTGAATGTCTGTAAATGATTCCATGAGCCCTCAGAAGTCACCCCTGGAGCCTTACAACCCTAAGGAATCCCACAGTATAGGTGAGTAGAGGTGCTGGCTGATAGCCACACTGTCATAGTTATTTAAGAAGAAAGTGAAGTGTGATTTCAGCTATCATACAATAGGACACTTGGGAATTTTTTTTGCAAATAAACCTTCTTTACTCATCTCTAGTTACAAATAGCACAAAGGATTTATTCTCCTCACAGCCAAACAAAAAAGAACGCCCTCTACCTTGTGAAAGAGAGAAGATTCAAAAATAAGACTTAGGACTCTACAGGTCACAAATGCTGAGGTGAGACTCCAGTCTCCCTTCCCAAGTCTTTGGCAAAGGGAAAGGCATTATACAGATGTGTAGAAGGGCCTGAGGGCCCAAACTTTTATAAATACTGAGGCTACCTGTTAAATTTCCAGCTTCACTGTGATGACTAGAGGTAGACACTTAGCTAGAATTTTTAATTCTGGGAAGAATCTTTTACATTGCATAAATGTAAGGAAAGTGGTAGCCATTGACCTAGGGGAAGGGTCTTCTAGGACTTTGATCTTTGGCTTGACAAAACTGTTCTCCTAGGGATTGATCTACTTAAAATGCTTAGCATCTATTGGACACCCACACTCTAGTCCTTTCTCCGCAGTATTTTAAATTAGAGAAATTGATAGAAAGACATGTTCACTATGAAAAAACCAAAACCAAAACAAAGCAACCACTAGCAAGAAGGGACTATAAGATCCTTGAAATAAAATGACCAGCTTTGGAATAAATGAGCCCAATAACTAAGCCACATGCTGAGCCAGGAGGACAAAGCAGACACAAGGGGTTCTGCCCATGAAGTGGCAGAACCTCTTTTAAGGACAGGTTGACGTACCAGGAAAAGGTTGTCCTGGAGGATCCTAAGTTCAGCCTCTTCCAATCAGCAACAGTAGAAGAGAACAGAATCCTCTGTGGCAGCTGGGACACCAGCTTCCTGCCCTGGGAACAGAGAGAACTGTTTTGAATACCAGAAGGTACTTCAGGAGGTGTGGAAACCTTCTCCAGCATCCATGTCCAAACCAACCCTTCACAAGATGGTGTGGGAGCAGCCAAGTCTGGAGCCTGAGATTCCTGCCTTCAGTGGGGCATCGAAGGGCGTAGAGGGGCAAGTTAAGACTTGCTCATGCTTAGTATTGACATGTGGGAGCGGGGACTGATCATGGGGACACTATGGGAGGGGAGGGCAGTATTTTGTGAAGCTGAGTCAGAATGAAAAGCAAGAGAGACTTAGGAGGTAGAGACATTAGACTGTCTCTAAGGGAATCCACAGATGGAAATCCAGGATGCCAGGAGTGCGAAGGAGCAGATGCTGGCCCAGGCTCTTCTCCACATTGCATCAACATAGGGCCTACAGCACCACAGGTAAGGAGGGCCATTGCTCACAAGACTCCAATCTGGAAACAGAAAGACGGCCTTCACAGGCTGATGCCACAGGCTGATGCCACAGAGCCAGCAGAAGGGGTTCTGCCACATTCTTGACTCTTGCTGCCTAGGCTGAATAACAGTGATACCAGATGGTCAAGTACCCATCCATGTCCTCATTTATGACCTTGTCACTATGTAGACACTTGTGTGGTGACTTGCCTGGAGAAACTGAGAGCCGATTGCATCCGTTTGGTCATGTCCAGTAGCCGATGGTACGGACAGCTGAGGACCCCAAACTCACCAAGGACCCAGCTATGCTTCAGAGCACTGGCCTGCCACAAACCAAAGCTGTCGATCCAGAATGGCAAGGAGAAAAAAAATCGAGGCTAGAAGATCAGAGGAAAGGAGCCAGTATCAGGTTCTAAAATCCAAGGGCAAGGACAGATGCTAGCTGCCGGACAAGAATAAACCAAGAAGCAAGCAGATCGGAGCCAAGAATGAAACGAGCCTGACTTAACAGTCCAGATTCAGGACGTCCAATCAGAGCCTGAGCCTGGTTAGGGAGTGCAAATGCTCAGGTGCGATGCAAGATTCTTTGTGGTAGAGCATGAGAAGCAGCACTGTTTTGACCCTCAACTGTTCAGTCTTCCGTCCACTATTTGTCTAAGAACTGAGGCTAGCTCAACGAAAAGTTTGAAATGGAACTAGAAATTTAGCTTTCCAGAAACCCAATCTTGCTCATTTTCTGTCACTTCTATCAGGCTGGGTCAGGTTGGAAGATGCCAAAAGACTTGTGAGCACCATGTGGTCTTCCTCCCCTACAACCTGGAGCAATGCAAGGCTCTGGAGCATGTAGACAAACTCAGAGGTGAGCCAAGAAAAAGCCTCGGTTTCACCGCAGTCAACTTGGCCTTCACTTTCTCTTATGCTGCCTTTGCCCTCCAGGGAGTTTCGGCTCCTGGAAAACCTCCAAAAAGCAGAATAACTCCTCCTGTAATTTCTTTCCACATTGTCCGAAGGGAGAGGCAAAATGGAAGAAGGAAACTGAAGGGCAGAAGATTGGCAGGGCAGTAGATGCTGATGTGAATGAAGAAGAAGAGCAAAAGCTAAAAAGAGCTTAATGCAAAATAATGAGAGTGTGGAACACTTGATCTAAAATTTACTGTTAAATTTGAATCTGAGTGACAATTTTAGCTTGACTCTTAGAACCCCAGTAACTATTCTTCCACATCACAAATACGCCCAAAGTTGGGGTGATGGTATGCACTTGAATTCTTTCAAGAAAGAATAAAAGAAAAAATATAGCAGCCAATCAACTAAATATGGAAAGTTGCATGACATCATCAAAAGGGATAATCTTAAAGTAAGGTAAAAATAAAAGAGCTGCCTCCTTCTATGATTAAGAGAGTCACAGACAACACATACACACAGAAGAGGGAACAGATGGAGAATGGCTTTCTCAAATGCCCACATGCCTTACGCTTCTGCCTTCCTGAAATTTCTATTAAAGTTCTAAATGTCTCAGCAGTAATTTTCAAACATCACCATTTCCATGGGCAGGCTCGTGGGGGAGGTTGGGATAGTGGATTTGATGGCATGTTGAAGATAGTAAAGGATGGGACGGTAGTGGCCTTTAAGATTTGAATTTCTTAACATTTAGCGAGCAGTTCGCTTTATCACACTATCTGAATATTTTCCCAAGAGCAGATGTGGTTTTTAATAGTTTTGCTGAGGTTTTGTGTGTAATGGAATATTCAGTTTTTCACAGTATTCTTCCTAGAAAATATAGCATTCTTGGAATTTTCTTGATTTCTAAGTGATACCTCCACTAATCTTATCTTTCCAAACAATAATTAATTCTAGGAAAACTAAGTGCAAGTTAAAACATAAAATATAACTGTAGGCATTATGCAATCCAATATACTGGTTGGAAAAAGTACATGAAAGTATATATTTAATTATACAAATAATTCACTTAGGATTTCATCATGAATAGTGAGTGCAATTCTAACTTTTGGCACAACTACATCCATAATCCATAGGGTTAAAAAAAAATCTTTCCTGAGATTTTGCCATTAATTATAGCCATGAAATAGTTCCTTTTACTTCAGAAAGAATTGCATTTTCTATGAACTTTAAATGTCTGGTTAAAAAGTCAGAACTATTGTTCTGATTAAAAAGTTTGCTTTCCATGTCCTCCTTTGGTTCAGACCTTCCAGTTCTCCAGATCTTCATCTTGCTGTATGGTCCCTCCACCCAGTAACTCTTTAGTCCTCATTCCATGTAACCTGTCCTAGCCCTGATGGCTCCTTGCCCTGAACTGCCATGCTGAATTTCAGAACTCAATCTCAAATCTCAGATCCTGAGGTTTTCTGGCTGGGATGCACTTCCCTACCTACACTTCTACTCCCCAAAGTTCCCAAACAAACCAGCCACTTAGAGCCAGCTCATATCTTACCTCTTCTCAGACCCCTTCTCAGACCCCTTCTACACTTCCTTGCTAGCCCATTCACCATGGTGTGATGCTTGGAAATACAATTTATTTCAATTCTATATCCTGCCACTTTAACAAGATTATGCTGGTAGAGGGAAAATCATCTTGTTCTTCCCTTAGTTCCCTATGGGTGACCAGCTATGACTTCTAGCATTTGATCTGGAAATTTGATCTGGGTTAAAATCCCAACTCAGCCATTTCACTCTGTATTTCTGTGAATTAGCATTTATTGGGTGCTGTAGTGTTGTTGTTGTTGTTGTTAGGTGCCGTGGAGTCGGTATCCGACTCATAGTGACCCTCTTAGGGTTTCCAATGGCTGACTGTTTCAGGATTGCCTTGGGAGTGGATTGCCAGGTCCTTCTCCCATTTTTGTGGTGCTGGGAATTGAACTCGGGACCTCAGAGACTGGGTGCTGTAGTAGTCAGAATTATATTCTGATGGGGGAGATTAAAAGCTGAATCAGACATGGCTACTGTTTTTAAGGTGCTACAGATGGTATGGTGTCCCTACCCCCAAATCTATATGGGGAAGCCGTAACTTCCTGTATGACTGTATTGAGCAATGAAGCCTCTAAGGAGGTGATCAAGATTAAGTAAGGTCAAAAGAGTGGGTCCCTCGTCCAATAGGACTAGCATCCTTGTAAGAAGAGACACCAGGAAAAAAAGAAAAAAGTAAAGAAGGAGAGTGAGAGAGAGACCAGAGAGCTCACTCTTTCTTTTTACACCTGCACATGGAAAGACTATGTGACGTCATAGGGAGAAGGTGGCTGTCCACAAGCCAGGATGGAAACCACCAGAAACCAACTATGATGGCACCTTGATCTTGGACTTCTAGCATCCAGACTGTGAGAAAATAAAGGCCCGTTGTTTAAGTCACCCATCTGGTATTTTGTGATGGCTTTGAGCTGACCAAGATGTGAGGAGACTGGAGTTTCAACCCAGAGGCAGGTGAGTTGTGTTGTGCTGGCTGTTTTGTTTGCAAAGTGAGTCACAGCTCATGTTGGGTTGGTGGCGGGTTCCTCCACAGCATTTGTGACAATGAAGCAAACCAAGGGTTCTTGAATATCCAGAAGCAGCCTTCCTGCCAGGCAGCAAGGACAGGACTCAGGGAACACACAGCCCATCTGGGTCCAGCACATGGGAAGCACCTGGTGTATGGGTTGATGGGGAGATCAAGGGGACAAATGACATGGGAGTCTGAAGTTGCCTAGAAAGATACTGGTCTCTTCAAAGGACTGGATGAGGAAGTGGTATGGCCATGACTGTGGAGAGGAAGCCTTGATTCTCCAAGTTCCCTGAGTCCCTGGACTCCACATCAATCAAGTATCAGCATTCTCTTAGAGCTCCAGGCCCTCGGGAAGGTCTGAAAGTAATACCTGGCTTCCTAAGCTCTTAACACCAAGGAGTCAACAGCAGAGCAAACTTCCTCCAGTAACACTCTTAGAAGGTGCCCACTCAGTCCCTCCCTGCCCAGCCCATCTCCCCAGAAACTTAGACTAAGGTTGAGAACAGAGTATTGTGTACCAGTAGAATTGTTTACCAGTAGAATTCAGCCAAGGGAGTTGCAGAGGCCTCAAGTCCTCTACACAACAGGCTTCCAGGCATGTGGACACCTCCTCAAGGTGCTGGGCATCAGGGACCCACAGTCACTGAAGAGGCAATCTGTCTGGCTCTGCTTTTGTTTCAAAGCCCTGCTTGTTTGTTTGTTTGTTTGTTTGCTTGCTTGTTTCCATTTCTCCTTCCTCTGCTAAATGAACAACCATCTCCTTGTTTCTCAACTTCAAGTTCCCAAGAGAGAAAATCTAATTTGGCCTTCAAACTTTCTTTGGGGTGCTGGTTTCTCTCAGGGCCACTTGATGGTGCCGCCAGCCTGTAGACAGTGTGTCCTGGCCTTCTTGGCAGTGGCTTGGGGCATGACCTTTTCTGTCCATGGGGATGCAAATCCAAGTCTGGCCTGTCTGTACCAGGTAGAATGAACTCGGCTGCAAGTAAATAGGACATGAGATGCTGTTGTTGTTGTTATTGTTAGGTGCTGTCGAGTCGGTGTCCAACTCACAGCGACTCTACGTAACAGGCAAAACATTATTGTCAGTGCTTCTCTGTTATTCATAGGGTTTTCAGTGGCAGATTGATTTTTAGGAGTGGGTCCTTCTCCCAGGACATGAGATATGAGAGAACTAAACAATGGGAGATTATTTTTTTCACACAGCAAGAAGCCTGTAGGTGGATGATGTTGAGCTCAGTTGGTCTGTGACTCCATCAGAGACATCTTTCCCTTCTGACAAGTTGCTGGACAGTCACAGCAGCTGAATCAATGCAACATTATCTTAGAGTTTCCCGGATGCCTTCCAGGGGACATCCTCATGTCTCAAACACAAAATGAGTCACAGTCCCACCCCTAGCTGCAAGGGAGGCCAGGAGAGTGAGTAGCTGGTATTAGCCATGTCGTTAGGAAAAAATGGGTTCTAATGACAAAGGTAGACATGGCACATTGTGTAGGCAAGTCCCTGCCCTAAAAAGTAAACAGACAGTTGCAACACAGCTCCACATGTGCTTATGATCGCTTGCTAAGACACTATTTTGGATAAGTTGCATAACCTCTTCGAGGCTCAGATTCCTAAAATGGCAAATGAGACTGCTAATACCTACAACACAGAGCTGTTTTACTGATTAATATGAAATAATACATATGAAACTTTCCATACTTGATACATCGAATACACACTTGTTCCTGCCTCCTCCTCATCATTGACTCTTCAATGCACAATAAGCATTTGGTAACCATAAACATTGCTTACCTGGAACATTATCCTCCTGAATTATGTAGGATGTTTGTCAAAGAGAAAATACGTTGGATGTTTGTAAAAAGAAAAAAGATCCATTTGACATGCAAGGTAAAAGTAAACATGAAAAATTCAAAGCCTGGCATGCTAGGAATTAATTTCAAATGCAATCGTGCTTCATTGTATTTAGCAGAAAGCTCAGAACTGCATTTAAGCATCTAACACATTTTCTCCTAGGTTGTCTGATAACTCATTGTTACCCTCCCTGAGGCTCCAAACTTCTGAATAATCTTTCTTTCCTTCCTGCAATAGAAGCAAGGACTACTCTTACATTGCCCCCCCCCTCTCTCTCTCCTCTTCCTGCCCTCCCCCTCTGTCCATTCCCCACCCCTGGAGTCTTTCTGGAACATTTGGGTCATTTTTCATCTGAAATAAACCACACTAACTGCAATTTTGCCTCCAGGCTCTGTTTCTTCCAGATGGTTCCAAACACTAGTTAAAAGCCAATTCTCACACCTGCCATCTTTGACAGCATAATCGGTGAGTGCCTCTGCGGTGAGTTCAATTTATTCACATTTGATTCTGAGACTCTTTATCAAATTATCCCTGATTATATCACCTCCCCGTTCCATTTATGGATGCTTTCCCCACCAATTATGCACTTGCATAGCATGCTGAGGCCCTGGGGTCAACCCCCCAGTGTTGCAAAAACAACAACAAAAAACAAACAAAAAAACCTAATCACTTTCCACAGTTTCTGTGAATGTGTTCTACAATTTAGAATTTTTACAAATTCAATAAGGCTACAACTCCCAACCAGTTTTCATGCTGGGGTTTCCACATGTGAATCTTACTTGGCCATAAATTTAAACATGAAAGCTGAGGGCTCTATTCATACTCCTTTCTTAAAAGGATTACAGTACATTTTTGCTGGGAAACTACTTATAAATAAATAAACCATATGCTTTCTTTGTTTTGTTTTAGTTTTAATAAAAAGGCTAAGCCAGGCACACCCCCCCACACACACACGTGTCTGTCAGCTTGTCATTCTGTGAGGGTTTGCATGTTGCTGTTATGCTGGTAGCTATGCCATCAGTATCTCAGATACCAGCAGAGCCACCCATGGGGGACAGATTTCAGCTGAGCTCCCAGACCAAGACAGAACAGAGAGAAAGAATTGGCAGCCCACTCCCAAAACAATTCTCCATTGAAAACCCAATGAATAACAGAGAAGCACTATTAAACATGGTGCCTGAAAATGAGCCTCTCACACTGGAAGGCATTGAACAGATGACTGGGGAAGAGTTGCCTCTTTAAAATAAGAGTTGATCCTAATGAGAGGAATGGAGTAAACCCTATGGAACCTCCTTTCTGACTCAAAATGAGTGGAAACACAGTGGCTTCAACAATGGGCTCAAACATAAAAAGATCATGTTCATGGCACAGTGCTGGGTAGTGTTTCATTGTGCTGTACATAGGGTTGCTATGAGTCAGAGCTAACTCAACGGCACCTAATAACAAAAACAAGACAGTCATGGTGGCACATGCCTGTAATCCCAGCACTTGGGTGGCTGAGATAGGAGAATTGAGTTTGAGGCCAGCCTGGGATACATAGCAAGAACTTATTTCTAAATAAATAGGTAGATACATTGTTGTTATTATTATGTACCATTTGGTCAAGTCCAATTCATAGTGACCCTATGTATAACAGAATGAAACCCTCCTTGATACTGTGCCATGCCTGGCACTATGTCAGTGCTTCTCTGCTATTCATAGGGGTTTCAACTGCTCATAGTTTTGAGATTGCTTCAGGAGTGAATTGCCATGTCCTTCTTCCATCTTTTGCAGTGCTGGGGACTGAACCCCAGGCCTCGGAAAACACAAAGCAGTACCCTACCAACTGAGTGAAAGATAGATAGATGTTGTTGTTAGGTGCTGTTGAATCGTGTCCTACTCATAGGGTTTTCAATGGCTGATTGTTAGAGGATTGCCTTAGGAATGGATTGCCACATCCTTCTCCCATTTTTGTGGTGCTGGGAATTGAACTCGGGACCTCAGAGACTGGGTGCTGTAGTAGTCAGAGACCTCAGAGACTGCAGAGCAGCACTCTACATACTGAGCTAAATCCCAGCCCAGATAGATAGATAAATAAATAGATAGATAGATAGATAGATAGATGATAGATAGATAGATAGATAGATAGATAGTTATGACTATATAGCGAACATGGTGGTACAGGCCTGTAATTTCAGCATTCACATGGCAGAGGCAGAAAGATCATACAAGTTAGAGGCAAGTTCCAAGCCAGTGCGGCTATATAACAAGATCCTATCTCAAAAATGACAAACAAGCAAACAAAAAGGCTATAATTCTATGAGTGTGTGCCAGCTTGTAGCTCAAAAATGAGGTATCTGTCTTTCCTTCTTGCAAGCATATCAGTCTGTGAGATTGTCTTTTTTTTTCTTATGGTTTTAGACATTGAACTCAGGGGCTCACACACACACACTTTGCAAGTGTTTTACCATTTGGCTACCCCCTCAGTCCATCTCTAAATTATATATGCTGGCTCTGGCCTTGAACTCTAATCCTCCTGGCTCAGCTTCCCAAGTCACTGGGATTACAGGTGTGAGCCACCACTTCTGGCTTATGAGCTTGTCTTATATTACCACTCATGTGGCTTCAGGAGAAAGAAGGGATAACTCTCACCTTGTACTCTAGTGATCTTCTAATGGCTTCTGGTGCTATAAACTGGACAGGGTAGAGACTATTGGTCCCTGGACTCCTGCTACTACCTTTTAACTAGTCCTTCAGATGTGGGTAGTTAGCACCTCATATTCTCAGCTTGGGGCTTATAGCCTCACTTCCAAGACAATATTAATGTCTTATCAACATCCTATGTTGCAGTCCATATCTTTGCTAGTGTGTTTGAAAGCCTTTGAGAATACAGTTGTCCCTTAGCATCCACAAGGGATTAGTTCCAGGACAGCCATTTGATCCCCTGTAGATACCAAAATGGATAGATGCTCAAGTCCCTTATATAAAATGGTATAGTATTTACATATAATCTACAAACCATCCTCTGTATACTTTAAGTCATCCCTGTTGTTGTTAGGTGCCATCGAGGCAGGTCCAACTCATAGTGACCCTATGCACAACAGAATGAAACACTCACTAACACTGTGCCATGCTTGGCACTATGTCAGTGCTTCTCTGCCATTCATAGGATTTTCAATGGCTAATTGTTTCAGGAGTAAGCTGCTGGGTCCTTCTCCCAAATCACCTCTGTATTACTTGTAATACCTAATACAATGTAAATTCTGTGTAAATAATTGTTATACTGTATTGTTTGGGGAATGATGACAAGAAAAAGCCTATACATGTTCTGTACAGACTCACTTTTTAAAAAAAATATTTTGCATCCTTAGTTGGTTGAATCCACAGATACGTAGGGCTGATTGTACGTCCAAAATATAAACTCCCCAGAAACATTCCCAAACTGTTCTGCAGAAAGGTTGTACCAGTTGTATATCTACCAGCAGTGCAGGAGTCTATCCATTTCCATATGTGCTCAGTAACACCTGTTAGACACTCCTCAAAGACCGGGGCATTGTGGCATGTGCCTGTAATCTCATCAGCGGCTTGGGAGGCAGAGGCTGGAGGATCACAAGTTTGAGGCCAGACATGTTGTTGTTGTTGTTGTTGTTAGGTGCTGTCGAGGCATGTCCAACTCAAAGCGACCCTCATAGGGTTTTCAGTGGCTGATTGTTTCAGGATTCCCTTGGGAGTGGATTGCCACATCCTTCTCCCATTTTTGTGGTGCTGGGAATCAAACCTGGGACCTCAGAGACTGTAGACCAGCACTCTACCAACTGAGCTAAATCCCAGCGCAGACAAAGCTGTGTAATTTAGCAAGACCCTGACTCTAAATAAAAAGTCAAAAAATTGATTGTGGCTGCAGCCCTGTGGTAGAGGACTTGCAAAGTATGTACGAAGCCCTGGTTTCAACCCTCAAGTACTACAAAAGAAAAAAAAATCTATTAAGAGGGTAATACGTAAGTGGTCTCACCATAATTCAAATGTTAAAATAGTAATAAGGTACAGATGTCTGATATACCAGGGGACTTAAATAAGCAGTAATTATTATTATTGTTTAAAATGGGTATAAAAAATCAAGCTGGATGTGGTGTCACATGCCTGCAATCACAACACTTGGGAGGCTGAAGCAGGAAGACCGTTGCGAATGTGAGGCCAGTCTGGTCTATATAGCAAGTTCCAGGACATCGTAGGCTATGCAGTGAGATCTTATCTCAAAAAAAAAAAAAAAAAAAAAAAAAAAAAAAAAAAAAAAAAAAAAAAGATATAAAAATCACCCACTTTTCTTTCATTTTTTCTTATCTTTCAATTAGAAGCAATGTCATTTTTAGCAAATAACTCCCAGTGTACAAGGATTCTCTGATACAAATGGAGAGGGAACTGTCTCTTGCTCTAGGTTTTGCAACCGGCCAAATTGACTGCAGATCATATGAAACTGCCCATGTGGAATTACACCTTCCCTTCTCACAGCAGTTTAGACCTGAAGTTCAGCCCAAAGGCCTGTTGTGGAGAGCTTCCTCCTGGGATTTTTACCCTTCAGGAAACTGAACCCCGTAAAGTGTGGATTTGGATCTCAGCAGCATTGAGCATTTAACTTGAATCGTTAAAGTTCAGCTAAAGACGTTTATTTACTCCTTAGTGAGTTTAGGATCTGACTAATTTTTTACATTTTTAGGATTTCTCCTCTAATGCTTCACTGGGAAAATTTTCCAGTAGAGAAAAATTAAACTAATTGTGCAGTGAGCTTCTGTATACTCACCCATTAGGTTCCACAAGAAACGTTTTTGCTTGTATTTGCTTTATCTCATAACCATCCATCCCTCTATTTATCCAGGATCGGTTAATTTCAAAACACGCCGCAGCAGTGGTGTGCTGTTTAATGGTTAACAAGTGGCTCCTGTCAGGTGGTAGGGGAAGCCTTGATTTGTAGAAAATGTTGATTTATGTTGTATAAGCAATCTCTCTATGCCCGATCCCAAGCTGCCAATGTTACATCACTGAACTCAGAGCTGGGAAGAGATGCCTCCAATTGCCTCTCACAAGCTTGTGGGAGCTGGCTTCAGTATACCACTGTAAAATGTTTGATCATTTTTATTCCTTTCCTTTTTATTGTTTTCCCTACAGGGGTCCATGCATGCTTGGCAGGTGCTCTACCACTGAGCTGCATCCCAAGCCCCTATTTCCATTCTTAGTTTGACTGAAGTTAACGTCTCAAATGAGGACACGTTAGTGACTTCCCTTCCTTCTCTCCATTATAGTGTCCTTTACTCTTAAGACAGACTTTTGGGGTTAGCTGGTATGCCCATGTATTTTGAGCAACTCAAGTTGATGGTAAGCTCAGTCTTCTTTCCCAGGGAACAATAAATCCATCTCAAAGATTATTTAAGAGAGTGACAAAAATAGGGGCCTGCAGCTGTAGCCCTGTGGCATCTGATCCCGTCAGATCTTGGAAGCTAAGCAGGATTGGGCCTGGTTAGTACCTGAGAGGAGACCGCCTGGGAACACCAGAAGCTGTAGGCTTGGGAGAAGGACCTGGCAACCCCCTCCCAAAAATCAATCTGCCATTGGAAACTCTATGAACAGCAGAGAAGCACTGACAATAGTGTTTCCCCTGTTGAACAGAGGGTTGCTATGGGTCAGATACCGACTTAACGGCACCTAACAACAACAACAACAACAAAGATAGGACTTATAAAACAATTAAAGGGGTAGAAGGAAGAGAGCACTCTACTTCTTCTCAGGCAGATTTCTCCCTCTCTACTCACATATTTTGCTTTTGAATGAATGGGAAGAACCAGCTATGCACATAATTGTCTAGAAGAAATTGCTATTCCTAGAAGAAAAACATTAAACTGGGTTGCTCCCTCCTATCACTGTACCTTGAGTGTTTTTGAAAATCCATGATAGGGGAATTATCGCCTGGATAACTCTGCGACTATACTATGGGAACGTGTTAGCCTCGCAAATAGGGAGAAATGAGGTATAAAGTAGATTCTTTCATTCAGCAGCTTTCCATGAAGGGCTCCTCAAGTTCTGTGCTCTGTTCAGTTGATACGGATACAGAGATGAACAAATGAATTATTCAGGAGCTGATGGTCTAGGGAAGGGTGGTGGAAAGCATATAAATGTGAGAGAGGGTGACATCTGGACTGTGTCATTAAAGATGGAGGGAAAAGGATCCAGGCTGAGGCCCAAGTGAAAGACCTAATGCTGAGGAGGGCCTGCTACGCCCAGAGATGAGAGGGGATCCCAGACAGCATGGAGAGATGAGGCCAGACGAAGGGTGGGGTTAGTCTGTACATGGCCTTGAACACTAACCTAGAGGGCTATGACTCAAGGCAGAAAGCAGCTGGGAGCCACAAAGTCTTAAGTCAGAGAACTAGCATGACTGGCATGGATAGGATTTTTCAAGCAGCACTGTTGAGGTAGAAGACCACTCACCTGGGAGATTGTTGTAGCCCTAAGGGTGTATAAACCTAGTTCCCTCCACCTTTGCTTGCTTCCCCTTGCTTTTCTATTCTCCTTTGTTTACTCCTCCCTCTCTTGGTTTTCCTCTATCTCCTTCCTCTTCCATACCCACTCTCTCCACTTTACTATTTCCTTTCTCCTCCATTCTTTCTTCCTGGGAGGTCCTCAATTCTCTAATCTTGGGCAGCCTAGAATTGAACATTTTGCCTTCCAGCAAACATTTCTGGTGAGGAAATGTGCTTCTGGAGTAGATCATCTGTATTGTATTAGTCAGCTGTCATTGCGGTAGCAGAAAAATCAACCCAAATAAACTTATGGAGGAAAGAGATTTATTGAGGGCTCATTGTTTAGATTAGTCTATAATGGTAGCCCGGCAGTACAGGAGGCAGTGCCCATGGCTGACAAGCTTACATCATTATAAGGAGGAAGCAGAGAGTGAGCATGGAGGCATAGGTCTGGGATAAAAACCTCTAAGGGCCCACCCCCAGTGACTTACTTTCACCAAGCTAGACCCGCCTCCCAAAGTTCCACATCCTCCCAGGGCAGCACCACCAGCTGCAAACAAAACAACATAACCTTTGTGGAACATTTTAGATCCAAAGCATAACATGTATTAATCCAAAAACTAATGGGTGTTGGTAGCACAATATCCAGTGTTGCACTGGTAGACAAAGCCTGTATATATTTAGAGTTTAGCAAGCAGTGTGGTTTCCAGGTGACCTTGTTTATGGAAGGAAGACATCTTCCAGCTCCTAAGTGTATGCACGATTCCCCTGGCATGCTGTCTTCTCTGAGTCCTCTAGAATCTGGGGTGGTATCACCCGCAAGCTTCAAGACAGCCCCACCAACAGTGAAGTTTTATAATGTAGCCAGTGTACGATATTCACTGGGGCATCACCTTGTTCGTCTGAACAATATGAATAATATGCATACTAATAAGCAGCAGGAGGAGAACATGACACACAGAATGGCCACAAGAAATGCTGTTTCCATGCACAACTTCAAAAGGTGCAATATAGTTTTGTTGTTGTTGTTGTGGTTAGGTGCCATCAAGTAGTCATCTGACACAGAGTGACCCTATGTACAATAGGTGAAAATAGTACTGTTAGTGCTTCTCTGCTATTTATAGGATTTTCAGTGGCAGATTGCTTTGGGGGGGGACAGGGAAGGGTTGCCAGGTCCTTCTCCCAAGCCTACAGTACCTGGTGTTCCCAAGGTGGTCTCCATCCAAGTACTAACCAGACCCAACCCTGCTTAGCTTCTGAGATCTGGTGGGATCAGATGCCACAGTGGTACGGCTCCTCAAAAATTAGAAATGGAGTCACTTAAAAGAGAGAACAAAAGATCAAGCCAAACATGAAGCAGATCAGCTATCAGTAATGGTCAGTGCCAACTAAAGTTTTGGCAGGAGTCTTTTTTGGGACATACCCCAGTATATAGGCAGTAATCACAACTGATAAGAAGAAATGAGTGAATTTTTGAAGATTTTCTCTTGGTCTTTGCTTTTTTTGAGGATGTCATTTAGTTATATATAATATTTATACATACATACACACTATAGAATTTAAACTTTCACCATGGTCAAGGTCAGTAGGTTTAAAATCAAACTAAACTAATTTTACATCTTAGTTCTGCTACTTGTTCCAGGTGTGACTTGGGGTGTGTTGAAAGGCTATTCCGAGTATGTTTTTGATTGCCTAACATGAGCCTGACAATAATGAATACCTCATGGGGATACAGTGAGGATTAAATGACGGTATATATGCAGGGCTTATCATAGGGTCTGGCATATAGGATGTTGTTAGGTGCCGTCATAGTCAGATCTGACTCATAACAACCCTATGTACAACAGAATTAAAAACTATCAGACACTGTGCCATGCACATGCTCTTTTCATTTTTGAGCCCATTGTTGCAGCCACTGAGTTTCTTCTCATTTTGAGGCATGCCATCTCAGCAAAAGGAGGTCCCAGGAACTTTACTCCATTCCCATCATTAAGGTCTATTCTATGAGGAAGCAATTCTTTCCCAGTCATTTCATGAGTGCCTTCCAGTCTGGGGGGCTCATTTTTGGCACTATTTGACAGTGCTTCTCTGCTATTTACAGTGTTTTCAATGGCTAATTACTTTGGGAGTGGACTGCTGAGTCCTTCTCCCTAGTCTTAGTTTGGAAGTTCAACTGAAACCTGTCCATCATGGGTGGCCCTGCTGGTATCTGAGATACTAGTGGCATAGCTTTCAGTATCACAGCAACACATAAACCCCCACAGCTCAACAAGCTGACAGACACACAGTGGGGGGCAGCATATGGTAAGCATTCAATAAATCTCAATTGTTAGTTATGATATTGCCATATCAATTCTCCTACTAAGACAGACACCAGGAAGACTGGTTACTAGAAGCCAAAGCCCAGAGTATATACCTTTTTTTCCTACTAAGCATAGGAAGAGGAGCTGACTCATTGTAAAATATTTTACTTTTTAGAAATAGGATGACATCTATTTAATTGCTCTTGCTACTTCTGGCAACCTTTGCAAATCACTGAGAATCCCTGTGCATGATGGAAGAGCCACACTCCAGCCTGCATGGAGCCTTTCCTGGGACACAAGCTATGGAGAATGCATAGTCTTTGTGAGCCATTGGTGTCAGAAACATTTTGAAACTCATCTGGTGCAAACTACTTGTTTCGTCAGTGCTGTGGTTTGGATAATTATTCTTCAAAGGCCAATGTATGAAAAGCTTTGTCCCTAGCCTGTGGTGTTTTGAGAAGTGGTGGTGCCTTTAAGAAGTTGTGCCAAGTAGAGGAAGTTAAGTCATTGAGGGTATGCCCTTGAAGGGGACTGTAGGATTCCAATCTCTTCCTCTTTCTTTCCTTGCTTACTGGCTTCCACAAAGTGAGTGGTTTTGCTTACCAAAACTTAGTAGTTTAAAGTAAAGACCACTTATTATTTCCCACACATCTATGGATCAGATGGAGAGTTCTGCTGATGTCAGCTGGGATTTCTCACACATCTTTGGTCACTTGGTAGACTGGGAGAGCACAGGGAACCTGGGCTAGCTCAGCTCCACTCCATTCCACATCTAGCCAGCCAGCTAACCCAAGCTGTGCTCCTAGTGGGGTAGAGTTCTGAGAGGCAGAACAGAAGCATGTAAGACATCAATCTATCACCCATATAGCTAAACCTCTATAAATCTGCCATCTTTTTACTTCTCTAAACTGCATTCTGGGTCATTTCCTCACATTGTATTTTTCAGTTCCTTAAATTTCTCTGCAGCTATATCTAATATTTCTTGTCCTCTGAAGGAATAAACAAGGGTTTCTTGGTAAAATGTACAGGTTCAAGATGAATCTTTATATTTCTAGTATTAGTAACATTAGGTTCTTTGATATTTTCTTTGGATTTCTGTCAAAATCCCTTAAGTGCTTCTCTCTATAATCCTAGTCCCCCTCTCCAATTCACATTATAGTATCTAGAGAAGAAAATAATGGAGAATATTCAAATATGTTTTGAGGTCAAGTACTATGTAGAATTACTTTACAGCTAATGCATAATATTCTTCTGAATATTGATTGGCTTTCATAATTTTTTTCATTAGAATTAAGACGTCTGTAAATTTTTCATTGCATGTTCTCCTGTAGATAATAGTAACTACCTCCAGTCTATTTCTGTGTTATATGTGACTTTAAAAACTTTAATATATTTTGACCTAAACATTTACTTTATAAGCAGAAACAGACTTATACATAAGTCTCTAGTTGTATTAAGTATACAACCAGTATTAAGTATAATGGGTATGGGGAATACCCATTATACCCATTAGGATTGCTACTCTCTGAAGAAAGAGAGAGGGAGGGAAGTGGGAAGGAAGAAAGGAAGGAACAAAAGAATGATGGAAGGAAGGAAGGACATAGCAAGAATTGGAGAAGATATGGAGAGATGGGAACAGTTGTGCACTGTTGGTAGGAATATAAATGGTGCAGCTGCTATGGGAAACAGTACAGTAGTTCCTCAAAAAATTAAACATCGAAGTACCATATGACCAGCAACTTCATTGCTATGTATATATCCAAAAGAATTGAAAGCTAGGTCTTGAAAAGATATTTGTACACCCATGTTCACAGCAGCAGTGTTCACAGTAGCCAAAAAGTGAGAGAAACTCAGTGTTCATCCATGGATGAGTGGATAAACAAAATGTAGTATGTACATACAATGGAATATTATTTAGCCTTAAAAAGGAAGGAAGTTGTGACACATGTTCTGACATAGATGAATCTTGAGGACATGATGCTATGTGAAGTAAGACAGTCACAAAAAGACAAATAGTTTATGTGAGGTATCTAGAGTAGTCAAATTCATAGAAACAGAAAGTAAAACGGTGGTTTCCAGTGTCTGAAGAGAGTGGGGAGATGGGTATAGAGTTGCAGTTTTGCAAGATGAAAGTGTTCTAAAGATTAGGAGTATGAAGAATACTCATGTGGTATACAACCAAACAATATACTTAAAATAGCTAAGATAGTAAATCTTGTGTAGTGTATTTCATCACAATTTTTTAAATAAAGAAGTTATGTTTTAAATAAAATAAGATCAATTATATAGTTATGGTCTTACTTCTATAATAGAAGACAAGCTAGGCAGACCAGGAAGTTTCCAAAGTCCTCTTTTAATATACTGGCAACCCCTCCACAGACGTGTTTTTCCCCTGAATAAACTTTGGATTTGATATCCCAGAAGATGCCACTTGGCTCTGATTCTCTAAACTCTGTGCTTTAGCCAAGGAAAGAAGTAAAAATTTTAGAAACACAGTGAGTTTCTATACATGACAATAGGATTTAGGAACCCCTAGGGTCTTCTGCAAACTTTTTCCTTCTGCTAAAGATTAATACTGAGAAACATTTGTATTATATAATAACAGTACTGTACAAATGTCTGGGCCAACTTTTTTCCATTCTGGGGAACAGATGTTCCCTGTTTGTCATTGTTTTCTGGTGTTTAACTGGTTTTTGATGCCCTCATTTTATTTCTCCAAGATTATTTGTTCTCTTTTTTTCTTTTTCCAGAGGTTCTTAGCCAATGCTTCTTGAAAATTCAAATAATTACATGCCTACTAAATTTCTTCTGCGTTGTATTTTCTAAAATCTTTAAGAGAATCCCTCTGATAGGTCATAGGCTAACTCTTTCCAGGGCCCTGTGGGTTACCCAAGCAGTTTACAGTTATCCAACTATTTATGCTCATAGATATGACCTGCAGGAACCTCACTGATCTATGTTTTCCTTTATCCTAAGGTTTGAAGCTACAGGCCACATATGACTCTGTTTCAGGAATGGTTGCAATTGTTAAAGGCAATATTGTATTTCCTCCGTGTTTTGGCCTCATTTGCACTTCTTACAGAACCTTGGCTGGATCTACATCAAACAGCTGATGGGCTTTGAAAAATGGCTCTGCAATTTTTGTCTTTAGATACTTCTAGCTCGTTGCATTTGAAGGACACAGTCTCCCTTGCGGGCAGTGGGGTGTGGGGGAGAAACCACACAATGCTCCCAACACTTTCTGCAAATAAAGGATCCACACCAAAAATTTCAGCCGGCTTTGTAAAGTCTTCTTTCCCTCATTCCTTTGATAACTATCTTAGCACTGCCTTTGTAAAACCACCTCACAGACTTCTGGTGGTCTGGCAAGACTTTTGAACACTACCCATCTCAGAAAAGCAAAGGGCTGTTGTGTACAAAACAGAACAGCAAATACAGTCTGAACTTCTGCCTTTAATTTGGCAAGCATATAGAGCGTCTCCTTTCCCTCTTCTGTGCACAGAGATAGGATGATCCATACACATTTGCTTGGAGGTCTAGGTCATGACCTTCACCTTGGGGAAGGCAGAGCAGCTTTCCTGAAACTGTCCAATCCCCCAGTTCAACAACACTCCTATTTCCCATAAGATTTTTTTTTTTCTGGTCCCAGCTGACCTTGTGCAGCCCAAATAGGGGCAGCTCCAGAATTTTTTTTTTTTTTTTTTTTTTTTTTTGGTCAAGAGTTTAGTGCTGTGAGAATGGTTGGAAACAGGGAGATGGGAAGGTTGGAGTCACTTAGTTGAGACTTTGACTTTGGTTTGGTAATGTATTCGATATAAATAAATAAAGTAGGATTTTAAAAATTGCATGTGTGTGAGGGAGTGGGGAGAGCTTCTGGAAGTCACTGGCCTTGGCATGCCCACACCTGAGTAAAACTCCCTGCAAAAGTCAAGAGCCCTCCCAAACGTGGAGATGTACAATCCCATTGCCTGTGTTCCCAAAATGCCGACGCATAGCTTTGTGAGTGTGCACGCTGGGGTGTAGAGATCTGAGGCAGACGCCGAAGAGCCGCACAGGATTCAGGGTCCAGACCCGTTCCTACTTCTCGGCCCCATCACACGTCCTCAGGCTCTCAAACCCAATTGCATCCACCTAGAATTGGGAAAAGCGCAGGCCCCGCCCAACCCCCCCGGGCGGGCCAAGGTGGGTGGGACAGTGCCAGCCGAGGTGGAAGGGGCGGGGCCAGCCAAAGTGGGAGAGGCGGGGTCGTGCAGGCTTAGGTGAGGCCGAGCCCATCGAGGTGGGCGGGGCGGGGACGGAGAAGTGGGCGGGGCGGGCGCGGAAGCTGTCTTCCGACTCCCGGCCCGAGGGCGGGCGGCACTAGAGGGAGCTGACGCCGCGCCTGCCTTGCTGCGCCGCGCCCGCCGCTGCCAGCGCCGCCTCCCCAGCCCGCGCCGCCGCGATGGCGGAGGACAGCGAGTCTGCGGCCAGCCAGCAGAGCCTGGAGCTGGACGACCAGGACACGTGCGGGATAGACGGGGACAATGAGGAGGAGACAGAACACGCCAAAGGGTAGGAGGCGACACGCGGGCGCCAGCGGTTTTGGCAGGGCGGGGACCGCGCACGCCTCGGGGCTCCCGCTCAGGAGCTGGCTGCTGGGTGCGGGAGCCTTCGGCTGCTCTGCTCCGCGGAGGGTTCGCCCCAGCTCCGAGACCATTGTGAGGTCCAGGTCGCACGGCTTCCAGCCAGCGCGCGGTGCTGGCGAGGCCCAGGGTGGGCGGGGAGGCTGGGACTTTGGCTCGGGACCGGCGACGCGGCTGTCACCTGCCGCGCGCCTCCGCCCGCCCGCCTCGCCCAGCCCCGCCGGCGGCCCCGGCCTGAGTGTGGCTGTCGGTGGGAACCCTGGAGAGGCGCGACGCCTTTCCCTTTGTGGCAGCGGCCCCCTCGGCCGGCCTCTGCGCGTGGGATGCAAGTCGTCCTCACCCCTTGCCATCTGCCCTGAAGTCCTTTCACCCCCTCCCCCAACCATCGCCTCCCTCCCGCCCCCAGAAAAGAAGAAATGGGCAAAGCCTGTGGCTGGGAGTGGAATGGAAGCGTGCCCCTGGCAGTTTCGGGGCTGCTGGCGGCAAACTGCGCAAAGTTCTGCCTCCCTGGCCGGGCAGTGGGCGCCGAGGGGGGTCCAGGTTCCAGCCCGCTCAGTTTTCCCACCTCTGAGTATCCGCAGCGCTTTCTGGAGCAGGGCGGACCACCTGAACCAAGCTCCCACGAACCTGTAGGCTTCCTGCTTGCAAATCTGGTGTTTGAGCTCCAAAGGCAAATGCACCAAGTGTTGTAACTCTTGATCGGGTTTCTTAATCCTCTGCGCTTGCCCTCCTTTCTCCCCTGCGGATTTGATTTGCTCGTCAGCTGGAGAAAAGATTGCTTCTAAGGTTAAGGCTAGTATTGAAGATCTCTCTTGAGAGGCGAGGAGGGAATAAGGACCGATGTCCTTTTATAGGTGCTTGTTTGCATCACCCATTTACCCTGTTGGATTCAAACTATACGCTAGCATCGAGCGGTGTTGCTGCCCCTTAGAAGTGAGATTTTGTGGTGACTGGGTAGAAGTGGGTCAGCCTAAAAACACGATAGGGATAGGGAGGCCTGAGTCACACATGGCTTATTTATTCAGATCATGGAGAGATTCCGTATATGATCCCCGATTGAAAGCGGAAAGTATTTGCATTCTATTTAACTTCTACTTTAGGATTTATTTAAAAGAAAAGAATCTTTATTGACCTTTAGTGCGTTATAAAATATTAAGTGACAAATCAGGAAAAAGAAAAGCTGACTACATATATCTCCCCTTGGCAAGTTACATTTTTTTTTCTTTTTTGTGCAGCAAACACTTCAGTGGCAGCTGCAAGTACTGAATGTTATCATTCAAGTCTGGATTTTTTTTTAAGACAGGAAAGGAAATTCTACAGAAATCTGAGCCTGAGTTCTGTTTGTGCAGTAATAAAATTTGCCTGAGATAGATAGCTAAATATAAATATGTTTTTGAAACAATAGATCTATTGCCAGAGATGGGTCCAGATGCAAGCTGATGGATTACTCAGATAACTTCAGCACCTGTTATCTTTTGGGGGAGACCTTAGACTTCCCTCGTCCCCCATTTCTCCTTATTGTTCTGTTTGATTGATATTCTAGTTGGGCGTTTGATTAGGGCTTCTTTGCTTACACAGTCAAGAATGTCAATGGCACAAAGAATTACTCATCTGGTTGCCCATTGATCTCTGACTGTCCCCTGACACCTTGCTACAGTGCTGTGTGAAGTTCCCAGAATAGCACCCGAGGCATCTCAGGGCCCTCTTCTGAGGTTTTCATCAGCACATTAATTATGTGTTAGCATGGTTAATCAAAATTTAGAGAGACCCAATGGACTGAAATGTTTTAACCAAGAGCTGGTAACGTGATAACAGCTTCTAGTGGGAAAAGATTAATATAATGGGTTTATTGTAGTCTACTAAAATGTAAAGAGATTAGTAAAACTCCAAGGTGTTGTTCTCCTTGGACTGTTTTTTGGATTTGAATTTAGACAGTGTGTGTGCCAGATTCGGGGGGAAGCATTCACTGTGTTTTATTTGGCTCATGTGTTGATATTTATTGTTCAGTAGAAACCTAGGTTTTCTTTAAGTAGCTCAAATTTGTAAATGTTAAAATTTGGAAGGCTCCTCTTTTCCATACTTAGCCTCGTCATTCTCCACCAATTTAAATAAGCAAGACATAATGAGCCTTTGTTGGCAGGCATGGTGGTGCTTTCCTGTACTCCCAGCACTCAGGAGGGAGAAGCAGAAGGGCCCTGAGTTCTAAGCCAGCAAGATCCTGTCTCATAATAAATAAGTAGCCTTTGGAGGAATGAGCGGGTAAACACTTCACCTTTCATAGGCAAACTATCACTTATCACTTGGAGGCCTTTAGATGATGGTCAGTGTAGAGAGCAGTAATTTACTCAGTAGTACCTTTGTGGCCTAGAAGAATTAATTTACTCCTACTATTCAGTACAACACATTTATGAGTTGTTTTAGCATATTGAATTGAAACTACAGCCTTAAATAAAATAAAAACACCCAATGAGATTCTTATTTTGCACCAAAATGTAAATATTAGTGTGTATGCTTCTCATAGCATTTTCTTTTTGGGCTGAGAAGAGTATTTTATAGATAATGCTGACAGTTCATAAATGAATTTGGGATGTTTCATGGTTAAAAAAAAGCAATAGCATGAGTATTATAAAATACTTGAATTTCATTATCTATATGTCTTATTTTCATGGAAAAATGTGCTCTTTAGCCTTTTAGTCTACCCAAGTATGGAAGTGGCATATCACTATAAAAATTTCATGAATTCCCAAAAAGTGGGAGAGAGAAGAGACTGTCAATTTCAATTAGCAAGACTATTCAAAGAAGTACAGTTTTATTGTTTTCAAACACTATGCAACAGATTAGGACTTGGCTAATAGAGGATTGCCTAGAAAGAGCTTTCAATAACTTGCTTTAACACATGATTTACAAATGGAATAAAGTAAGTAGGTCTTGGTAAATAGCTGGAGGAAGCCTGAAAACATTCAAACAAAAGTTCTAAGGTAATATTGTTTATACTAATATTTCCTTACAAAGACTTTCTACAGCGATAAAAATTAGCTTTAGTCCAGCTTCCTGTATGAATTATTAGAAGTAGTCCAAATGACTGAAGATTTCAGTTCTGCCATAAGTGGCAATGGTACCCACAGGATCAATTTCCTAGGAAGTTCAAAGTTGGGTTTGAGGTTAGGTAGATACTCAAGGATCTTTAATATTTGATACTCTGCTCATTCTTGATATTAGTTTCTTCTGAAGGGGTTTGGGGAAACGTTTGAAGATAGGGCAGATTGTTGAAGAATCAGCTAAAACTTACGATTTTCTTAACTCGTTGTTATACATCTCCATTTGTGAAATGTCTGGTTATTATCTTTACCCCACATTAAGCACAGTGTGTTAGTTAGCTTACTTATTTATTTATTATTTTGTCACTGTTACGAATACCTGAGGAAAGATTAATTTGGCTCACAGTTTCAGAGGTTTTAGCCCATGGTCAGTTGGCTTTGTTGTTTCTGGGCCCTAAGGAGGCAGAACATCATGGCAGAAGGCCATGGAGGAACAAAGCTGCTCACTTATGGTAGTCAGGAAGCAGAGAGAGGGAGACAGGAAGAAGATGAGGATAAGGTTTGCCCTTCAAAAGCATGCCCCCAGTGATCTATTTCCTCCAGCTAGACCCCGCCTCCTCAGGTTTCCAGCTCACAAAATAACACCTCCAGCTAGGAACCAAGGAACGCATAAGCCCATGGGGGATATTTCATATTCAAACCATAACGTACAGTTATTTTCCAGTGGTGGGAACAGTCACGCAGTTGGTCTCAAATAACGTTGGTGTTTAAGTAGGTGACGAAACCAAATCTCTCTCTTTGCTTTGCCAGCACTGACTTTCAGAATGAATACATCCTTTGCAAATTCGTATTTTTCATCTCCTTTCTGTTCAGAGTGTTTCTTCTGTTCACTATGGTAAAATAGCTAACAATATTTCTGTAGAGAATAAAAATAAAATATGTATCTTTGTTGGCAGATAATTGACTAAGATCCCTTGGGTAGATATAATATAGTTTTAGTATTTGAGAATTAAGATATTTTGAAAATTTCTTCTTCATAAAGAATTAAACATCTGGTATTTGACAAAGATTTTTGAATTTTATGTTTGGAGTGTGTGTGTGTGTGTGTGTGTGTGTGTGTGTGTATGGTTTGTTTGTTTGTTTGTTTATTTATGTCATGCTAGGGGTTGAAACCAGGGCCTTCAACATACTTTGCAAATGTTCTGCCACTGAGCTGCACTATCAGGCCCATTTTTCTTTATTTTTATTTTTTTTAATTTTTGTCTTGAGACACGGTCTAAGTTACACAGTGTACCTCTTGGCCTTGAGCATGCAATTCTTCTGCTTCTGCCTCCTGAGTCGCTGGGATTATAGCTGTAAGCGACCACACTGGCTTGGAATTCTTTTAAATGAGAATATACCCTCTCTTCTACCATTCTCACTTTAGGGGAAAAAATTTGAAGTACTGTCTGTGCAGACTGTCTAACTTTATTTATTGAAATTGACTATGGGAACATCTTAGTCAATTGTATGGAATCAGTAGGAAAATGCAGAAACTTACTATAATTCTCAATAGACTTTTCTCATTATGGTAAATATGATGGATAATTCAGTTACCTTTCCTGAAATTTGATCAGTTCTCAACTATATAAATCTAAATGAAAGATGTATTAACAACTCTTGCCCAAGGTATCGCCTTAGTACAAGAAATACAGTTTTAAATGATGAAATAGCAGCTGAGATTTGCATCTGAGATGATGTCACCCTTTACCCCAGAACAAGCTTTTCCCAGAGGTTGGCTGAAATACAAAAAGTTTCCAAGCATAGGACACATATTTTGCCATCTTTGTTAATTACCACTAGTGTATGCTATAATCTATACTAGTTAAAAGTTACCTTAACAGAATAAAGTTCTGTTTCAAGTTCATGAAAGAAGGAGATTGATTGTTTGGTTTGTTGTTATTCCATTTGAAAATATGTTAATCATGGGCCGGCCGGGCGTGGTGGCATGCATGCCTGTAATCCCAGCAGCTCTGGAGGCTGAGGCTGAGGCGGAGGTGGAGGCAGGAGGATCACAAGTTCGAAAGCAGAGGCAGTCTGTGTAATTTAGTGAGACCCCGTCCCAAAAAATAAAGAAAATGGGCCGGGGGTGCAGCTCAGTGGCCCAGCACTTGCAGAGCATGCAGGTGCAAGGCCTGAGTTCAGCCCCCAGTACCACAAACAAACAAACGAACAAACAAAAACCCAAATGTATATATATATATATATATACACTTTTTTTTGGCATATATATATATATATATATATATATATATATATATGCCTGCAACCGTAGCCTGGTGGCATCCCCTCCCGTCAGATCTCGGACGCTAAGCAGGGTAGAGCCTGGTTAGTACTTGGGTGGGAGACTGCCTGGGAACACCAGGTACTGTAGGCTTGGGAGACGGACCCGGCAACCCACTCCCCAAAATCAATCCACCATTGAAAACCCTATGAACAGCAGACAAGCACTGACAATAATGTTTCACCTGTTGTACTCAGGGTCGCTATGAGTCGGATACCGACTTGACGGCACGTAACAACAACAATATATATATGTTAATCACTTACTTGTTAAAAGAGTAAAGTATGTAGAGCATGAGAGCCCCTGGTCACCTTATTTCCTGAGATGCTAGCTTAATTAATAGTTGAATTCATATTTTACTATGTAGGTACCATGTATTTTTCACTGCCAGTGTTGTCTGCTGGGACTTTCTGGGATATTAGAAATGTCTAGTTTGGTAGTCATTAGTCACATGGGGCTATTGAACACTTGAAGTGTGGCCAGTGTGACTGAGGAACTGAATTTTTTATTTTATTTAATCTTAATTAACTTAAATATAAAAAGCCCAGTGTGGGTGGTGGCCATTGTATTACCTTATATCATATCCTGCCTTTGAATTTTATGTTTGTAAGGTTTCATGGTACTCAAAATATGTATTTTCTGTCTTTTCCAGAGTATGTCAAGTTTTCATCCTTTTTTTCCCCCACTGGGGACTGTCTTTACATTTTAAACAAGCATGTTCTTAATCCATATTTCTCTATCACTGTCAAAAATTAACCACTACCCAAATCGTTCTACCATGTCACAAGACCAAAATGTAGAGGAGATTTTGACTTCTCGTTTCTTTTATTCCTTATTTGTTATTGAAATAACCTGGTGTTTTAGTTCCATGTGGCTTCTTTTATTTTTACCCCCAAAATGTTTTTCTCAATGATTGCCTCATATTTGACATTCATATTATCAAAACCCTTTTAGATTTCCCTGACAGCTTTGTCATTATTGCTTACCATTATTCCATATAAACTGCCTTTTCTCCTTTTCCTAAGTCCTTCCTTATCTAATGTTTTTTCCTTAGAGTATGTAGATGGTATATTTTCTGAGTTCTTGCATGCCTCTGCTCTCACAATAAACCATAGTTTGGAGTTACGTGGAATTCTTTTTTTTTTTCTTCTTTTTCTTTTGCGGTACTGGGGATTGAACACAGGGCCTCATACTTGGATGTTTTGCAAGTGCTGGACCACTGAGCTGCACCTCTAGCCCATTTTCTTACTTTTTGAGACAGGATCTCACTAAGTTATACAGACTGCCTCTGGTCTCAAACTTGCAATCCTCCTTCCTCCTGCCTCCGCCTCCCCAGCCTCTGGGATTACAGGGGTGTGCCACCGCGCCCAGCTTAATTACCTGGAATTCTATAACAATCATTTTCCTTTAAACCCCTCAGACATTATTTTATTATCTTCTACTATTTAGTGGTACAGTTGTTTTCTCTGACAACCTGCTTCTCTTTCTTTTATGGGTAACCTCATTTTTTTTTTTTTTTTTTTTTTTTTTTTTTTTTTTTTTTTTTTTTTTTTTTTTTTTTTTTTTTTGTCTTAACTTGTCTTCAGTCTGGAAGCTTTTAGGATTCTATCCTTATCCTATAACCAATGGATTTCCATGTCCTTTTACCTTCTAGGATCACCTTTCCTTTAAAAGCTAAATAAAGTGGCTCAAGCCAATATATATTTATGGGCTTTCTTGAAGGCTTCAAGTTTTCATGGTCCTTAAGCATGTTGAGGGCCTGGGATTTAGCTTAGTGGGTAGAGTGCTGCTTCACACTCTCTGAGGGCCTGGGTTCAATCCCTAGCCCTGCAAAAAATGGGAGAAGCATATAGTAATCGACTTCAGAAGCAATCCCCAAACAATCAGCCACTGAAAACCTTATGAGGGTTGCTATGAATCAGACCTGACTCAACAGCACCTAACAACAAGAGGCATGTCAAAGCTGCTGCCATCTTCCCCATCTGTAGGCTCCTAATGTTTTTAGTTCCTTTAGCTGCTCATCTTCAGCATTTGACCCTGAGTGTTGTAGAATATAGTTATCTATCTTTCCCCCTACCCCCAGGACTCACTACTATAGGCTATTGTGGACCTTGTTTACTGAAGATGTTGTGGATGATAGGGGTGGTGATTATAGCATAGGGCAGAAAACAGCTTCAAATTCAGTGTCAGACATCATTGTTCACCAAAAAGAATTTTTCTCTGTCCATGCTTCTCTGTAGGTCATCATGCCTGACTTCCCCTGTGGCTTCTTATGGTTTGAAAATAAAGTGGTCCCCACAGACTCATGTTTGAATACTTGGTCCCCAGCTAGAGGTGCTGTTTTAGGAAGCTGTGGAACTTTGGGAGGTGGAAACTAGCTGGCAGAAGTAGGTCACTACTACTTTGGGTCTCTGAAGCTGATACTCAGCCACTGATTCTGTCCAAGCTCTCCCCTTCCTGGTCCACTGTGATGAGTAGAGCCTCTACCACCGGCTCCTGCCACCATGGACTGAGCTGCTTGACCCGGCCTTTCCTGCCACTGTAGACTAAACCTTTGAAACCATGAGCTAAATAAATAAAACTTTTCTTCCTAAGTTGTTTCTGTCATATATTTTGGTCACAATGACACAAAAGCTAACTAATTTACTACCTGTTCTCCAAATCCAAGGTCAGTTCAGATAGCCATTCCTTCATGGAGCTCTCCATGGTCATGATGTCCACACATTATCGCCCCCTGTCAGAAGTACTCGAGCCCTTACTGAATGTCTCCTTCCCGTGGTACTTTTCCTCAGTTTCCCCCACTCTATCCTCCACAGTCATCTGCTTAGGCAGATCCTGGTTCTACTGCCAAGGTAGCCATGGCTCCTAGAGATAAGTGACTTGTTGAGGGTCACATGGCTGCTAAATAAGGAACGTAGTTCTTTGCATCTGGTGTTTAAATTCTGTGGAACATCTACATACTGGTTCAAGTAAAAAATTTTATTTAAACGTAACAGTGGGTGATCCCAAAGTATGGCTGATCTTTATTAGATTTAGAATTTGGGACCCAAGGTCTGTTTATCTCTCCAACCACCCCTCCCTTTCTGCCTCCCTCTCTCCAGTCAACTACTCACTGCCCAAAGAATCTGTTTCTTAATTAACATTCTCCAGAAAGCATCTCACTCATTTCTGGCCAATAAGGAGATTATCCAAGCTTGATCAGTCAGCTGTGGTAGAAGAAGGGAAGGTAGGGGGAAGGGATTACTGTCTGTGACAGCATAGTTGCTTAGGGCTACACCTTTGGTGAGATATGTGTTTGCTATAATTTGGATCATAAATGTCCCCTAAGGACCTATGCATTAAAAGCTTGGCCCCCAGAGTGGCACTGTTGGGAGATTGTAGAAACTTTAAGAGGTAGGGTCTTCTAGGAGGTCTTTAGGTCATTGGGACATGCCCTTGAAGGGGATTTTGGCACCTCTGCTTCCTTCTTTACTCTTTTTTTCTCCTTGGCTTGTTATCTAAGTGGCTTTGCTCTGCTATGCACTCCTGCCACAGGTCCAAAGAAACTGGGCCAGTTGATCATGGCTTGAAACCTCCAAAAATGTGAGCCAAATCAACCCTTTTCTCTTTCTGAGTTAATTATCTCAGATATTTTGTTATAGTGATGGGAAGCTGACTAACACAGTGGTCAAAGGTAGTTTTCAGAGAAGGAAATAGTGAATAAAGCTAACACCTGGCTGTAAATTGAATTACGTGTCTTCCCAAATTCATATGTTGAAGCCTAAATCTCCAAAATGGTGGTGTTAGAAGGAAGGGCCTTTGGGAGGCAGTCAGGTCATGAGGGTAGAGCCCTCACTGTGGGATTAGTGAGGGCAAGATCACAGCTCTGACTGTCTGCCAACAGGAGTCCTCTCCAGAACCCAGCTGTCTGGTTGTTACCCTCATCTTTTATGATAAACAAATACATGTCTGTTGTTTAAGTCCCCTAGTCTAGGGCTTCAGATGACTGAGCCACACCTCTAAACATGCCTGTAAAGTGTGAACATGTATCTACCTGTCTATTCGCAGATACTTTGTAAGCGTGGAGATAGCAATTTCTGTCTCTCGTTTTTGCAGTATCTGGTACATTGCAGATATTGCTAGCGAAATGAAAATTCACTGAATGGATTCCAATGGTTTTTAATTCCTATTGACAAATTAATTTTGAAGTTTAAAAATTTCCCCCATGTGCATTAGGGATATAGGGAGGATTTTCTTTTTCTATTGAGAAGATTGAAAGGATTGGACTATACAATTTTTAGTTGTTTTCTATGCTGTATAGGACCAACATGGTAAAATAATAGCTCAAGTTTTGAACTTATTTTAAGTGTTTTATGCTTTATATGTACATTTTTTTCTCATTGAATCATTATAATAACAGATGAGGAAACTGAGCCTTATCACAGTTTCAGTGCCCAGACTTGACCAGACTCCCTTCTGGATTTGAGAAGTGCTCCAAGTTCACCTGGGTGATTCCTGGTGAAAAATGCCATTCCTTACAGCCTCAACTACTTGGCCATGACCATTGACTCTTCACTGTTCTTTCTCTTGCTCTCTTTAGTGTCCTCTCTCTCTCTCTCTCTCTCTCTGCTGGCCTTTACCCTTAGGCACATATCACAGGCTCATTTGTTGCATTTTCTGTCTTGAATTGAGCCATCCTATTTTCTCTATTTGAATCTTTTTCTTATTTTTCTTTTCAAAACTGTCTACAACTCTACTCTCTCTTCTTAGCCACCAGTTCTCTAGATTCCTTTTATGCTCATAAGCCAAGAAGCTGTCTCTATTTGAGAACTGACCAATCTTATTACTATCGCAACCTCATTTTTCTCCCTTGTAGACTTAACTGCATAGCGTGGCAGTTTCCCTCTCCACCAAACAGATATTACCTCTTATATCTTCACATGACTTTTATGGGAAAAGTAGCAAGAGTATTTTTCCACACCATAGAACTCCAAGGATTTCATCCAAATATGGGACATTCCTTTAATGAAAGAATTAACTATCTCTGTGATTAGCATTGGGATATATAAATGAGAAGTGAAAAATGAAAATTTGATATGCAAAGGGAATTTAGAAATAGAAATGTAATTTGAAAAGCACATCAAATGATTAACTTTGCTGGCACACATTAGTATTATTAAAGATATCAGTGGCAATACAATCTTGAAATAAATCTCAGCCAGAAGAAAGTGGGGTTTTGTTTGTTTGTTTGTTTTGTTTTGTTTTATTTTTACTTAACTATCTTCTAGTAAACGCAGAAAGGCCCAGAGATGAGAAAAGTCATATGCTGGTCTGGATCAGCTATTCTATCAGGAAAAAAACCTTTGTGAGCAGAGATGAGAAAAGGCTATAAAAAACTAGGGCATTTTTTTTTTCACTAATTTAAACTATCATGAAGGATGTACTCTACCAACTCCCTCAAGCCTTTTTCTAAAAATTTGATTTTTCTACTTGTTTTGTTCACCATTTCATCTTTAGGAAGAATTATACCTAAGGTATACAGAACTAAGCCTTTAAGGAATTATTTGTTGAATGGCTGAACATTTTATATTTAGTATTTCAGTTTTATGTAATCTTAAAAGACACAAAATTTTTTTAACCATTTTAAATATTTCCTCCTCTGTTGTGATCTTGGACTGTCTGTGAAGACAGGTCTCACTTCACAAGCTAAACTTCACATTGAACTAGTTTCTGGCTGAGTGTCAAATAAGATTGTATTATAGGTTAAGGATACCTCTTATCAGAAGTAAGTTTTTATATGTAGTAGGCACCAAAATTGATTGACAATGATGAAATAATTGTGGAAGGATAAAGCTAATGAGATAGGATATACTTTCCCCATTTAGCAGGTCAACAAAAAAAGGAAAACTCTCCACTAGATGATGTTGTTGTTGTTAGATGCTGTCGAGTCAGTATCCGACTCATAGCAACCCTCATAGGGTTTTCAGTGGCTGACTGTTTCGGGATTGCCTTGGGAGTGGATTGCCAGGTCCTTCTCCCATTTTTGCGGTGCTGGGGGAATTGAACTTGGAACCTCAGAGACGGCAGCACAGCGCTTTACCAACTGAGCTAAATCCCAGCCCTTAAATGATGTTGTTGTTGTTGTTGTTGTTGTTGTTGTTGTTGTTGTTGTTGTTAGGTGCCGTCGAGTAGGTATCCGACTCATAGCGACCCTCATAGGGTTTTCAGTGGCTGTTTTGGGATTGCTTTGGGAGTGGATTGGCAGGTCCTTCTCCCATTTTTGCAGTGCTGGGAATTGAACTTGGAACCTCAGAGACTGCAGCGCAGCACTCTACCAACTGAGCTAAATCCTAGCACTCCACTAGATGGATTGACACAATATCGGCAACAATAGACTTAAACATAAATAAGATTGTGTGCCTGGGACAGAATCGGGGACTGTTTCCTTCCATGTACATAGGGTCACTATGAGTTGGACCCAACTTGACAGCACCTAACAACAAACAACAAAAGTTTAAAAGAACCAGCAATTGGAAGCAATGCAATATCTATGACAAGAAATTAGTTAACAAACTATAGACCAGAAGCTAGCAAAGGGATCATCAAGGATCTTCTACTCCAACCAGGTTTGGGTCTTCTAATCCAGGGCTTACTGTTCAACCATTGCCAAGAGCTAGCCCCCTCTGCTGCTGACACCCATGTAAATATTTAAATTTTTGTCTGATTGCACCATCATCCCTACCCAAAGTTTTGCCCAGTAGCTGCATCCCCCTGCCCGCTTGGCTGACCTTCGTCGTAATCTCTGCCCCTTACTGGCCAAACCATCTGGGGCAGCTGTGAGCTCTGAGCCTTCGTAGGACTTGTCCATGACTTGCTGCTTTGACCAAAGATGATGTGGCTTTCATGATATTTTCTACATGCTCAATCCCAAGAGGAACATGCTAAGTAGGAGATGATGCTACCAAAACCACAAGGTGGCTGAAATCCTACTTTAGATGGGACCATCAAATAGTTAGATGATGGAAGATAGAAATTTGGCTTCCTGCTTAGCATTGTGGATTATGCTTGCAGGGGAGGAGGTGAAGAAATCACTACTGGAATTGCATTGATGAGATGCTGACATAAACAAACTCACAGGACTTCTTCAAAAACCTGAATTGCAGGTAAAATCCAGTACTAAATTGGGTGGCCACAAGATATCTTGTATAAGGTAGGTGTCCCTGATCCAGAGTGAGGACACATTGATGGCCAGTACAGCTGATAATTTGTCTCAACCTCAACCAACTTTCCTTGATGTGGTTTTGAATTCCTTTTCATCAGGGGAGGGCAATGTGATGCACGTTTGGGTTACCGTTACTGTTTTTCATAAATCAAACCTTGTTAGTAAGTCTTCCTCCAATCATGATGCCACATGCTTCCTCATAAAGTCCTGTTTCTTGGATTATTTGCTCAGCATAGAGATTGGAGAGATACAGTGAGAGGATACAGCCCTGACACACACCTTTCTCAACTTTAAACCAGGCAGTGTTTCCTTGTTCTGTTTGAATGACTGCCTCTTGGTCCACGTACAGATTCCTCATGAGTACACTTAAGTGCTCTGGTATTCCCATTCTTCACAATGGTATTCATAATTTGTTATAATCCACACAATCAAATGTCTTTGCATAGTCAATAAAACATAGACATCTTTCTGGTATTCTCTGCTTTCGGCTAATATCCATTTGATATCAGCAATGATGTCCCTGGTTCTACACCCTCTTCTAAATCTGACTTGATTTTCTTGCAGTTCCCTGTCTATATAATGCTGCAGTTGCTTTTGAATAATCTTTAGCAAAATTTTACTTGCGTGTGATATTCATATTTAAATTTTAAGCTGCTATGAAAATGATGGTGGTGGTGGTGGTGGTGGTAATGTTGACATTGCTGGTGATGGTGATGATGATGGCAATGGTAATGTGATGTAATGATGGAGATGGTGGTAATGGTGGTGGTGGAGGTGGTGATAATGGTGATGGTGGTAATGGTGGTGGTGGTCAATGATGATGGTCTTGTTGATAATAATGGTAGTGGGAATGGTGATATGGTGGTAGTGGTGGTGGTGGTGGAGGTGGTGATAATGGTGATGGTGGTAATGACGGTGGTGGTGGTCGATGATGATGGTCTTGTTGATAATAATGGTAGTGGGAATGGTGATATGATGATGATGGTGGTGGTGGTGGTGGCGATGATGAAGGTGGTGACAGTAGCAGTGATGACAATGACAGTACAGCTTGTCCTCCCAGTGGTTTCTGTAGTTTATATTTGCCACAAGTACATAAGTGTTCTCTTTTCTCACATTCTTCTGGTATTAGAGTTTAAAATGCTTGCCAAACCAGTAGATAAAATGGAGAATCTTTTTTTAAGTTTATTGGCTGCTAGTGCTCCTCTTTTGTGAAGTGCTTATTCACATCCTCAGCACATTCTTCTATCAGCCTTTTGTCTTTTTCTTATTGATTGTTTTGATTGATTCCTCATTCATCCAGCAAATATTTATTGAGTACCCTTTATATGTCACATACAGTTTTAGGTGCTAGGAACACAATGGAAAACCCTGTTTTATGGATCTTTTGTTCTAGTTGGAGGGAGACAAATAATAGTTTTCTCTACCAGTATGTTAAATGCAGAAAATTAAAGTAGAACGATCATAGTAATAGCTAACATGTACTGAGCAATTTTTGTGTCCTGCTATTATACTAAGTACTTGTGTGGATTAATTCATTTTACCCTTACAATTTTTCTAATACTATTCATTGGAACGTCATCTCTTTATGACTGTGGAGACTGAAGCACATAAAGGTTAAATGATACACTGAAAGTAACACATGTGGAAAGTCACGGAGCCAGAATTCAAACTTCTTAAGTGCCATCGAGTCGTGTCCGACTCATAGTGACCATCATAGGGTTTTCAATAACTGATTGTTTTAGGATTGCCTTGTGAGTGGATTGCCACGTCCTTCTCCCATTTTTGTGGTGTTGGGAATCAAACCCGGGACCTCAGAGACTGCAGAGCATCGCTCAACGAATTGAGCTAAATCCCAGCCCTCTGTCTACTAAGCTAAAGATAAAATGTGATGGGGAAAATGTTGGTAGATGATTATTAATGTTTTGCCATGTGTGTTATAAATATTTTGCCTTGTTGTGAAGTTCAAAATTTTTGTTTATAATCACTTTGCCATGGAATGTTTACCTTGAATATAGCCAAAGTTATCACCTTTTATAGTTTGTACTTTTGGGTCCTTATTTAAGAGATTCTTTCTTTTACTAACATTCCAAAGTTATCATCTTAATCTTTCAGTTATTCATTCAATACATATTTACTTGCATATCTACTATATGCTAGTCACTGTTTTAGGCACTGAACAGATATAAACAAAATGCACAAAAATCACTGACTTTAGTATTAAGGTTTTGTTTTCCATTTTTGGATCTTTCACTCATTTGAAATTTTTGTATATTGTTGTTGTTAGGTGCCATCGAGTTGGTATCCCCCTGATAGTGACCCTACGTAGAACAGGTGGAACACTATTTTTAGTGCTTCTCTGCTACTCATAGGGTTTTCAATGGCAGATTTTTTTGGGGGGAGTGGGTTGCCAGGTCCTTCTCCCAAGCCTACAGCACCTGGTGTTCCCAAGCAGTCTCCCATCCAAGTACTAGCCAGACCTGACCTTGCTTAGCTTCTGAGATCTGACCGGATCAGATGCCACAATGGTATGTCTGCGGGCATATGTATATTGTAAGTAGTAGTAAATTAATTTTATTTTTCTTCATTATAGGAAGTCAGTTTTTCTGTTATTTGTTAAAACATTCATTTTCTTCACTAGTGATTATTTTTTTGCAAAGTGAGAGATAAAACACAGGGTCTCTTGCATGCTAGGCAAGCACTCTGCCACCGAGCTATCCCCAACTCTACTATTGATTTTTGATGTAATCCTTTATCATATATCAAGTTCCTATATTTCAGGAGTTGTTACCAGTATGGCCATTGTATTTTGATGATCTGTTTCTCTATTTGTGAGCTGTTGTATATTAACAATGTTTTACTTGCAAAAACATTGTCCTTATTATAGATAATTCAGAAAATGCATGAAAACAGATTATAGTCATCCATAAACCTACCGTTTTTTTTTTAATGCAGGCAATTGGAAGTCAAGAGGGAAAATATTTGTAAACTAATTGCTGAAACAAACTACTGATGTTTGTTGTGTTTCACAGTGGAGAGGAGCTGAGTGATCTTTCTGGTGGTATCCTATAAAATCTAATGTTGCTTCTTATCTTTGGAATTCACATGCTGTAAATTGAGCTGCTTTGATTTTGCTCTTAAAATAATGTATTAGTTATAATTGGCTGAGCTGCCAAAACAGACCCTAATGTATGATTGCTTAATAAAATGGAAATTTTCTTCTTCTCCATATAACAGTGCTCAGCAAGTGGTCTGGTGGATGGTGACAGGTCTCTTGCTTATCCCATTCTTTGAGGACTAGGTGCTCCCCATCGTATGGCTCTACCGTCGTTTAGTATTATATCCTGTGTCTGTGTCCTGTTAGCATAGGGGAAGGGAAGAACATGGTGGAGCTCTGCCCACCTCAAGAAGGATTCTTGGCCAGCAGGAAGCAGTAGACATCACTTCTACTCACATTCCAGCAGCTAGAACGCAGTGGCCCTGACTGACTGCCAGGGAGCAGGGAGCTGTGTCTATCTGTGAGCCCAGAGAGAAAGGAGAATGGATTTTTGTCGACATTCTCCTGGACCAACTATTAATTGTTCCTGTAGCCCTATTACATTTGCTCTTCCAGTCAGTCCTATCTGTAGACCCCATGGATAATTCTTCAAAATTTGCTGGTGTGTCAAATTAAGTCTGTGACATTTCCATGGCTGAGTAGGAGCGTATCCATCTCCACTTGAGCTTTGGGTAGGCCCAGGATGTTTCATGTGAAATCTTGGGATAGAGGAAAATGAACTTCTCTTCTTAGAGCTAGAGGGATTTTTATTAAGGGGAGACATGATTTCCACAGCTAAGTCTCTGTGACTCAGTGACCAGCCTCAAGCACCAAGAGTCTGAGCCAGACTTGCTTCATTGGATTTCCAAGAGGAATCTTCTCCTGAGCAACAGTTTTCCTTTATTGTCCCCAAACCTGTTCAACATCTCTCCTACCCAGGTGCTGAGACATCTCTCTTGACCGCACATGCCTCCCCCTCAGGTGCCTGGATGCCTGTGGGGAGCAGACCCCTGTTAGGCAGCCATAGGCAGCTCTGGATCTATTCAGTCCTTACCCTCATTTTGCCATACCCAGGGACAGGAATCTTGTCTTGTCTTGTCCTGTCCTGTCCTATCCTGTCTTGTCTTGTCTTACCTTTTCTCTTTTCTTTGCTCTTCTATTCTCTCCTCCTCCTCCTCCTCCTCCTCCTCCTCCTTTTTCTTCTTTGGTTTTTTTTTTTTTTTTTTTGGTGTGTGTGTGTGTGTGGTGTTGGGGCTTGAACCCAGGGCCTTGCACATGCTAGACAAGCATTCCACCACTGAGCTGTAACCCCAGCTCTCTTTTTCAGTCTTGTTTTTTGTTTTTTTTTCAGTACTGGGGGTTGAACCAGGGCCTCGCACTTGCATGCTTTGCAAGTGCTGTACCACTGAGCTGCACCCTCAGCTCATTATTTTACTTTTTGAGACAGAATTTTGCTAAATTATGCAGACTGCCTCTTCTCGAACTTGCAATCCTCCTGCCTCTACCTCCTGATCTTTTTTATTCTTTATTCTAAGACATGGTCTTGCTAAGTTATGCAGGCTGCCTCTGGTCTTGAACCTGCGATTCTCCTGCCTCCACCTCCTGAGTCGCTGGGCTTTACAGGGGTGGACCGCAGCACCTGATTTAATTTCTTTTTCTTCTTTTTTCCTTTTTTAAAGTTTTTTATTTTATTTTTTGCAGTATTTAGGGGTTGAACCCAGGGCTTAACTCTTGCTTTGCAAGTGCTCTACCACTGAGCTGCAACCCCTAGCCCATTTTTAAAATTTTTTATCTTGAGACAGAGTCTCACTTGGTTATGCAGGGTGCCTCTGGCCTTGAACCTGCAGCCCTCTTGCATTTGCCTCCCAAGTCACTGGGATTACAGATATGAGTCACAGTGCCCAGCCTCCTGGTTTCATTTCTTTCTTCTTCCTTCTTCTTTTTCTCCCCCCCCCCTCCTCCTCCTCCTTCTTCTTTTGCAGTACTGGGGGTTGAACCCAGGGCCTCGTGCTTGCATGCTTTGCAAGTGCTGGACCACTGAGCTGTACTCCCAGCCCGTTTTTTACTTTTTCAGACAGGGTCTCGCTAAATTACGCAGACTGCCTCTGATTTCGAACTTGTGATCCTCCCATCTCTGCCTCCTGAGTCGCTGGGATTGCAGGCATGTGCCACGATGCCCAGCCTGGTTTCATTTCTTAATTAAACAGTTTTATTTAAGTACAATTCATATTCCACACAATTTACCCATTTAAAGTGTATAATTTAATGGCTTTTAGAACATTCATAGAGTTATGCAACTTTCACCACGATCAACTTTAGAACATTTTCATCATCCATCCCGCAAACCCTCTATCTGCCTCTCTCACAACCACTAATCTACCTTCTGTTTCTATGGGTTTGCCTGTTTGGATATTTTATATAAATGGAATCATATAGTACATGGTCCTTTACCCAGCTGGCTTTTTTTTTTTCACTTAATGTGTTTTTAAGACTTTATGTAAGTGCTTCAGATTTTATTGCTGAACAAGATTCTATTTTATAGACATACTACATGTTTCTTATCCATTCATCAGCTGTTGGACATTTGAGTTGTCTCTGTTTGGAGCTGTAACGATAGCTTGAATGTTCATATATAATTTTCTCTATAGACATGTTTTTATTTTTTCTTTAGTTATAACCATGCCTGCAGCTGTAGCCCTGTGGCATCTGATCCTGTCAGATCTCAGAAGCTAAGCAGGGTCAGGCCTGGTTAGTACCTGGATGGGAGACCGCCTGGGAACACCAGAAGCTGTAGGCTTGGGAGAAGGACCTGGCAACCCCCTCCCAAAAATCAATCTGCCATTGAAAACCCAATGAACAGCAGAGAAGCACTGACAATAGTGTTTGGCCTGTTGTACAGAGGGTCGCTATGAG